>JARYHS010014435.1:0-102424 GCA_031002005.1 Vandiemenella viatica
ATATTGTTTCCAAATATAACTATTTCTTGCATATTGGTTCTGAGATGGATTTTAAAGTAAACACAATTGTTTGCTTGCTCATGACGGCTAATTGTACCTCTGAGCGTTACTTTTATGATTTTGCCAATTTGTGTAAATGTTAACGGTAAATTCGCTCAGATTTGTAATCGCCAATGAAAATAAATGTCATATTGTGATAGTTTTGCTAAAATCCAACTAACATCGAGATTCTTGCAGAAAATAAATATTTTCATAAAAGAAAATTTAAATCCCCTTTATTAATGTTAATAATTAATTAATAAATATTAACCATAAATATTCATGACCACCAATGCCCCTAGTACACGTTATACAGTATAAACATACAGAGGTGATTCATAGAATAAATTATAATTGCTTTCAGACGACAGCAAAAAAAATAAAGTGGTGAATAAAAAAAACCACTGAGTACAATAAAACCAAACCAAGCGGAAAACATCTACTGAAGTTAAACGTCTGACATGACTACGGATGTTTTGACTTGTAGGCTCAAGAAACTTCGGTCAAACGATGGCTCAGGACCCGCTGTGCTGCCATCGACTAGACCCTACAGTTCCTGTGACAAATGGCATTTTTTCTGAAGGACACAAAATCATTTCGTACAGCGCAACGTCCCTTTTCCATAAAAACGTCACGAAGAAAGAATTTCTATGTTAATGATTTTTGGCTAGGACTATCTGATTACTAACCGTAAACAAAAACCTACAAACTGCAAATGTGAGCATAACGTGCTAAATTTTATACGTGTAGAAATATACGATTCTAGTTAACAGTTAATAGACCTAATATAGGAGAAAGCTGTGCCTCATTAAACGTTTAGTGCGTGTTGGCTCTTCCAGGTCTATACGATTACATTGGACACCGTTTCTCCCTCACAACGGGGAAAATTTTGCTGATGTGGTTTAGCGTAGCCTACCCTAGTAGGTTTAGCATTATCGTATGTAAAGATGACTGTGTGAGTTAGAGTAGCGAATTGTTTACATGTAGATGACAGAAGAAATGACTGGAAATGTGAAGACTTCAGAAAATCACCAATGAATCGTCATCACGTTATGTCCTATCTTTATTATTATTACTAGCCTCGTACCCGCGACTTCGTACGCGTGGATTAACAATTTTTTTGCCAGAATTAAATATAAAAAGTTGTTGGTAACGAAGGATTGGTCCCAAACAATATCGAGTTGGCATAATATGACAGGAAAGCTATCACTATATCATTCTACCGTCGAACCTGCCTCTTGAAGAGAATCAATTTCCAACATATTTCTGTCACTATTAGATAAGATTTCAAAATTTCGTGACTACAACTGTTAATCATACTGGAAAAAATATCCTGTGCCCTTCATACAGCTTTCCTTATAAAATTCCATCACAACGATATAGCCATATAGTCGTCAAAACGTAACAAAAAGACAGAGACTTACTTCCGTATTTATATTAGTATTACTGTGGTTCACACTCACACACTGACTGCGAACAACACCTGAGGGATCATTATAACGTAAAAATGTGTACACCTACAAAATTGCAAGACTACCTACGATTTGCCTCGCATTGCACCCCTAACTTTATAATATCTACAGTTTAACATTCAATCCAAATAACCTACGGCCCAGGCCTGACTCTTACGATGAAAAACAATTTTTAAAAATCTTAGCCTTTACGGTGATTTGAACCGGAGACCACGACGTTCGAAAGCAAGCTCTTTAGCTACTGAGCTGCCAGTTCACTACACGGAAACACGGTCTGGAGACGTCCACATCCAACGTTTCTGTCTATCGCCGTATTTCGAAGTTATGACACAACATGTGTTATTTATACAGATAATTTTTCAACCAAATGTGGACAGTATTTTTCTCTTTGTTTCAAAGGATAAGTGTGCAAAGTTTCATCGAGATCGGATGAAAACTGTGGATTTGTATGAAGAACATACATACCTACATACATACATACATACATACATACATACATACATTCATACATCTATCTATCTATCTATCTATCTATCTATCTATCTATCTATCTATCTATCTATCTATCTATCTATCTATCTATCTATCTATCTATCTATCTATCTATCTATCTATCTATCTATCTATCTATCTATCTATCTATCTATCTATCTATCTATCTATCTATCTATCTATCTATCTATCTATCTATCTATCTATCTATCTATCTATCTATCTATCTATCTATCTATCTATCTATCTATCTATCTATCTATCTATCTATCTATCTATCTATCTATCTATCTATCTATCTATCTATCTATCTATCTATCTATCTATCTATCTATCTATCTATCTATCTATCTATCTATCTATCTATCTATCTATCTATCTATCTATCTATCTATCTATCTATCTATCTATCTATCTATCTATCTATCTATCTATCTATCTATCTATCTATCTATCTATCTATCTATCTATCTATCTATCTATCTATCTATCTATCTATCTATCTATCTATCTATCTATCTATCTATCTATCTATCTATCTATCTATCTATCTATCTATCATCTTTGGCAGTGAGTGAACGTGTATTTGTGAGCTTGTAAACTGTGAAAGTTTTATAGTGTAAAACAGTGTGAAACTGATATAATTGGTGCACTGTCTTTCAGTATTCATCTGATCTTTGTACTGGTGCATAAAGTGTAGTGAACCAACTCGTGAAAGCCGAGTATTCGGCTTTTATTCTTTCGCTTAACCTTGGAGGTTAGCGGAAACATGGCCGATTTGTCAACATCAACAAGCTACGCAGATGCTATGCGGGCACAAACAACTGACGGCGCAGCCACTACCAACCTGTCGCAGACAACTGACAACACGCCAACTAGCAGTGCTGCTGAATTAGCAGTAATTATTGACAACATTGAAAATACCACAATCGATGATTACCTCAAGGGGTAAGTGAGCTCGTTGGTGGGCAAAATATAACCCATGTTTCACGAATTGCTGGAGGAAATGTGTGTATGTTTCTTCGATCTGGTACCATGTCGAACGATTAGTGCAAGAAGGTGGTATAACAATTCGACAAATTTACTACGCTCAGGTTCGTAGATTCAAAGTGGCAAGTACGCGAGTTGTGTTCTCGAACGCGTTTCCATTCATATCCAACATTAGTATACAAAACAAAATGGCCAAATATGGAAAACTGCTTGGTCGTTTTAGAGAAATACCTTCTGGATCTAAAATACCCGGTTGTAGCCACATCAAATCGTTCCGCAGAACTGCTCAATTTATTTTTGAAGACTTGTCTAAAGTTCCTAAATCAATTGTTATACCTGTCGATGGTGCATTGTATACTGTTTATTTGTCTATGGACGAAGTGATTTGTAACGCCTGTCAAGGCGTAGGACACGTAAAAAAAAATTGTAAGAAAACAGTCTTCACAGATCTTATGGAGACCAATTCTTTCCCGCCTCTTAAAAAGCACTGAAAAACCTACTGATCCATTGAAAATAGTTGCAGCAGTATCTACTAACCAGGTGCCAATGGTTACAGATTCAGTAGAGGAAGTAGTGGAAACTACAGCTTGCAAAGAGAAAACTGTGCTTCCTATAACAGCACAGCATTTCGACAGAAGGAAAGATCGCACAGAACAAAAGCGAGAATCAGTATCAGTTTCCTCCTCGCTGCATAAGGAAGTACATGATGATCAAGAAACAGACACTAGCAACAGGAAAAGCGACGTTACCGTTACTGAACACGAGGAAACGGAAAACTGCAACATTGAAGCCGATGTACAGTGCTGCTCCGAAACTGTAGTCACGGAAGCGCAAGTGAACACTGAAGTTATGGAAACGAATTTCACTGTTCCTACAGAAAACTTTGATACTATCTCCGATACGGCATCTACCATCTCTGAGTCTGCTTTTAGCAGTACAGGAGCTGAAGATGATCCAATCACCGAGGAAGAATTTCTCTCTTTCTTAAAGTCAAGTAGACATTTCACAAAAATATTACCAATTGTGAAACGCTACAATAGAAACTATACCGGTATGCAAACAATGTTAGAAAAAAGACTGGCAAAGGTTAGAGATATAAATCTCAAACGTAGGCTGCAAAGAATATCGGCAGCATTAGAGAAAGAACTCAATATTGAATAAAACAAGTGTCTCATTGTCATGTTTAAGATTGCTACGCTGAATGCAAGAGGCATAGCATCGGAAAACAAACAACAATTGGTTATGTCTTTTCTACACCGATCCAGAACGCAAATCCTATTCTTACAAGAAACAAATATTGGAGCAGCTTCCGGCAGTTTTCTCTATTCACATCTATCTTGTGCCATCAATCCGAGCACACACGCATCCAGCGGAACGCTAATTGTCACCAGCGTTGGAAATTTCGAAAACCAGCAGATCATCTATCCTGGCTACGCACAAGCAGTGCAGTTAAACTTGTCAGGACAAAAGACACACTTAATTAATGTCTACCTTCCTCACTGTCTCCAAACGGCTAATCAAGTACTCAACTGTATTAAATGTTTCCTGAGATCACTTGACGCGATGGATATTGTCATAATTGGCGGTGACTGGAACGTCACCACCGATAATATAGACAGAACTCCTTTCATTGAAAGGAAAACAGTACTGTCCAGTACTCTAAGAAAGCTCCTGATGGATTTCGAATTCGAGGATATTTGGCGGCATCATCATCCTGGTATAGCTGGATATACATACGTGGGTACGCACGCTTCTAAGCCAAGGTCCAGATTAGACAGGTTCTATATCAAGAGGAGGTGGTTAACCAACACCTACAACAGTCAAATTCTACCTACATTTTCTGACCATTGTGCAGTACTGTTTTATTTCAGAACAGCTCAAAATGGAATGAAATCTCCATATTGGAGATTTAATAATACCCTCCTGGAGGATGAATGCTTCAAGGAAATGATCGAAAATATTATTACTGCATACAAGACAAAAATCCAACTTCGTAATGATTCAGTACTGCAAATCTGGGACGAGTTTAAAGAAGAAATTAAATTAGTCACACAGGACTACACAAAAGTGATTACCCAACAACAGCGTGATCAAGTGAAGCAGTTGGAACGGCGTTTTATGCACAATATTAATAAAGACATACTATCAGAAACGGAGAAGAATGAGATTGAAGCTATTAAAGACACACTAAAAAAACACTACGGACAGCGAGCTTCCGAAGAAGCTGCCTTGAAAGAAGCCACATACATCAACGATGGAAACTCGCCCACTGCCTTCTTCTTTCGCTTAGAAAGAGAGAGAAAACAAAAAATACCTATTCGAACTCTATTAATCAACAACAGTATCGTGGCCGACCAAACTGTCATCAACGCTCATGTGAGAAGCCATTTCGTCCAGTTATACTCAAAGAGTAATAATACTAGCCTAGATGTTCCGGATCTATTTTCATCCCTACCGGAACTGGAGACTGAAGATCAAGATTTTCTCCGCGACGAAATAACCATTGACGAATTGACTAATGCACTTAAGGAAACAAAAAATGAGAAAGCACCAGGATTTGACGGTTTAACGCCGGAATTTTATAAAGCCTTTTGGCGTTCAATATCTGCCATGTTTAAAACAGTAGTAGACTTCGCTCTCTCCAAGCATACTCTTCCGTTCTCGATGCAGAAGGCAGTTTTGGTTTTAATACCCAAGAAAGGAGACCTCTCTCAACTTGGCAACTGGCGACCCATTTCGTTGCTAAACGTCGACTACAAAGTAATAGCAAAGGCTATTGCTAAACGAATCTCGGCTGTTCTTTACAAAATAATAAATCCGGACCAGACATACTGCATCCCCAACAGGTCAATTCTGACAAACCTACACCTTTTCCGAGATGTGCTTCATATGTGCAACAAACAACAGCTACCGTTAGCAACAATATCGCTCGATCAAGCAGGTGCTTTTGATCGTGTTGACCACATCTACCTATTTCATGTGATGCAGATTTTAAAATTCCCTCAGGAAATAATAAGTAACATCAAAACGTTGTACACCAACGCCAAATGTCTTATACGAATGGGGAACAGTATGCTAGCACCAGTGAAAGTTACACGTGGGATAAGGCAGGGGTGACCCACTTTCTGAATACTTTTTACAATATCCATTGAACCATTATTAGCTCTATGTCGACGCCGCCTACGTAATTGGGGATTGCAAATACCAAGGTCCCCTCGTCCGTTAGTCGTATCAGCATATGCTGACGACGTCACTGTTTTCTTAACAGATAATGAAGGAATCCTGGAACTGCAAAGAACTTACAATATATACGGTAAGGCATCGGGCGCATGCCTCAACTACCGAAAATCTGAAGGTCTTTTATCAGGTTCATGGATCTCCAGAACAGATACGCCTCTCAACATTACCTGGAAGCGCGATGGTATGAAACTACTGGGCATCCACTTTGGAAATGCAGAAGACTATGACCAAAACAACTGGGAAAATCTTCAGAGAAAAATAAAAACTTGTGTTGAAAGATGGAAACGCCTTTACCCCATCACGTCACTAGCGGGGGAGGAAGATATTAATCAACCAATTACTTGGGTCAAAGTTAGTGTATGCCTGCTCCGTACTTCAACCGCCCGAAGTCTTTGTTACGCCAACTTCATCTTCTGTTCCTAGACTTCTTGTGGACTGGAAAACACTGGCTAAGTCAAGATGTCGTCTTCTCTAATACCCGCAACGGTGGAATAGGTACTAACACATTTGGGAGCAAAAATTAGAACGTTTCGAATGAAGTTTATTGAAACACTAGTAAACAACAACCAAATGGAAGAAGCGGAAAAGAACATATCATTTTATTTGGCGCAACTAAATTTGGGAACCAATCCGAACGATGACGTAACACTATTTATGCATACAACGCCAAGCGAAGCATATCTCCACAGCCTGAATTCCTTCTACAAATCGGTCGTACAAACTTGGAATGAGTCCAAACTAAAGCCAATGAACAAACCTGAAACAGTTGCCGATCTTCGACGATTGCCTCTTTGGAACGCCATCCACTTTCCATCGACACTCTTTATTCCAGAGTGGCGACATATAGGCGCTGAGGTGGTCGGAGACTTACTGACAGCAAATGCATCTTGGAAGCCAATCACACTAATTATAAACCACGCAGACTTGACAATTCCTACAAGACGACGTCTATTTTCAAACTACCTCCGCGTGAAAACCTATTTTGCAGATCACTTGATGCCAGTAATTGTGTCCTCAGAAATTACAAGGCCAAGCTTCTTAGTCTGTTTCAACGAAGAGTGGGTGAAAATTCCATCTAGCAGGAAGAAACTCTATGAAATATTACTAGCAGCATTAAAACCAGCTTCGACATTACACCGAAGCAGCGTTTACGTGAATGGCCGAATAAACTGGTCAAATTTGTATAGAAAACCGTGCAACAGCCTTGATTCGGATATAGTCTGGCGCTTCCTCAACGAGAGCCTTGCGACGCCAGTAAAACTACACCAGTGGAATATGAGAACCGATAATCTTTGCCCTTGGTGTCAAACAGAGGGTACGATGAAACATATGTTTCTCGAGTGTCATCAAACATCTGACATCTGGAGGTTAATACATATCCTCCTCCAGAGCATATTAGGTACTGCACCACCGAGCAACGTTTTAGATGTTCTGTGTACAAATAATCAGAATACGCAAAACTCACATCTGTATATTTTATGTAACTTGTGTCTGTCTACAATTTACAGGTGTTATATCTGGTCACTTAAAAACAATATTTTTACTGTTAATTATAAGTCTGTTTTTATTAAAAGAATTAAATGGAGAATCTGTGTTGAACTAATAAGAGCAAAGAGGAGAAATAAAATTAAAGAGTGTACCGATTTTTGGAACTATAATAATGCAATGGGCTCAGTTCTAAGAATGTCCTTCGAATAAGAAACTAAGTTGCTAACTGAAAGTCTGTTAATAAATGGAACTTTAATGTATTTTACCTTTGAAGATATTGTTCAAAAATGAATGCTGAGTATTCTCCATGTCTTGCAGTGTTAGTTTTAAGCTACAGTTGTTAAAGCACAAATGTATTTTTTTGTAATGCATATAAATTAAGTTGTAAGTATACCTGTACCTGAGTATTAGATGTGATGTGACTATCATCATCCAGTGAAACTGATATTATTTACTGGTAAGATGTGAACCAAGGCAATGTGAAAATATTTTTACTATGTAAAAGAATATAAATTTATCACACATTATAATTTTCTGTCAGTGGTTCAGATTTTGATATGTTATTATTAGAGTGTAGATCAAGGACTTGTATAAGCTATGATTTTATTGCACTGCCTTAATATTGGATTTTGTACTGTGGAAATGTAATGAAACATTCAACCATCAAATAAAAAAAAAAAAAAAATATCTATCTATCTATCTATCATCTTTGGCAGTGAGTGAACGTGTATTTGTGAGCTCGTAAACTGTGAAAGTTTTATAGTGTAAAACAGTGTGAAACTGATATAATTGGTGCACTGTCTTTCAGTATTCATCTGATCTTTGTACTGGTGCATAAAGTGTAGTGAACCAACTCGTGAAAGCCGAGTATTCGGCTTTTATTCTTTCGCTTAACCTTGGAGGTTAGCGGAAACATGGCCGATTTGTCAACATCAACAAGCTACGCAGATGCTATGCGGGCACAAACAACTGACGGCGCAGCCACTACCAACCTGTCGCAGACAACTGACAACACGCCAACTAGCAGTGCTGCTGAATTAGCAGTAATTATTGACAACATTGAAAATACCACAATCGATGATTACCTACAAGGGGTAAGTGAGCTCGTTGGTGGGCAAAATATAACCCATGTTTCACGAATTGCTGGAGGAAATGTGTGTATGTTTCTTCGATCTGGTACCCATGTCGAACGATTAGTGCAAGAAGGCGGTATAACAATTCGACAAATTTACTACGCTCAGGTTCGTAGATTCAAAGTGGCAAGTACGCGAGTTGTGTTCTCGAACGCGTTTCCATTCATATCCAACATTAGTATACAAAACAAAATGGCCAAATATGGAAAACTGCTTGGTCGCTTTAGAGAAATACCTTCTGGATCTAAAATACCCGGTTGTAGCCACATCAAATCGTTCCGCAGAACTGCTCAATTTATTTTTGAAGACTTGTCTAAAGTCCCTAAATCAATTGTTATACCTGTCGATGGTGCATTGTATACTGTTTATTTGTCTATGGACGAAGTGATTTGTAACGCCTGTCAAGCAGTGCTAGAAATTCGTTTTTAAATCCAGGCGTATTTGTTACGCCTAACTTTCAGACTCAGGCGTAAAATGAAAATTTTAGGCGTAATTATATTATAATTATGAAAATACAGATATTAAAGCTTATAACATACTCCAGCACAGTTTTAAAACTATAAATAGACCCAGAAACAGATTAATATGATTTGCATGAGCCAATACATCATATACAAAAATTGTGAAATAATTTAACATGATTATTGACTTCATTGTTTTCATGTTGTTAATCTCACTGAAACCTCGCTCACATATTGCAGTGGTGAATGGAAGAACACGGTAACATGAAATGATTTTAATAAATTTGGATATTGGTTGTCTTCACTATTTTCGCTATATACTCTGTTCCAAAGCTGACGACTTCATAGAGATTTCTTGTCCTTAGCCCATATTTTCCAGCGCAGAAATTCATCAGAAGCTTGTTCATTGCTTATGGTCACTGCTGCAGGTAAATCCTTGAGGACCTCTTCAAATTCCTTTACTCCATAATTTAATATATCTTCATTTAGAATATTAATTGCATCAAAAATGTTTATATTTTTAAACATGCAATTAGTTCGAAGATCTTCGAAACGTTTTGTTAATCCTGTTCAGAAATTTCTGATTATATCTTCGCGATTTTCTTGTAACTCTAACAAACATGGGTAATATGTGAACGCAAAGTTGCCTTTTGCAACGGAGTAAGCAGTATTAAATAAAACACACATTTTTTGGTGTACTTTGTCACTCATGGCACTCAACGTAAGAGCTAACGGTGTCTGCGATGAATTTTTTATCGCCACATCTGCCGCACACGAATTCTGATGGACTTCACTTTTGTCATGTTTTTTAACTGTTTCTAATCTAGATATAACCTTTGCATTTACGAAAATCGTTAAAGATGAATTCGCAAAACTGCCTGAAAACGACGCAAAACATACTATTTTCGCAGCCTTGTTCTACTGATAACCAAGGAAAACTTTTTTGCCACTTACTTAATGTGTGTTTACCCACGACATTAGTTGTCGATGTACTGGTGCTAACAGCAGGCATAGTAGCTGATAAATCTTGAACTGTTTTTGATCGTTTATTTGCTTGTTGACCTCCTGGAGGAGGCCTACTGGTCGTAGCTGAAGGGCCTGATGATTTGTCAGCAGCTGATGTTTCATCATTTTCTGGCAGTCCTCGTTTATCGGTACTAGTAACACTTCTATCACCAATACTTGTCTTTACAAATGGTATAAAGTCGGTAATTTTACGAGACATCTTTAGATCCTTTGTTAAGCGAATAACAGAAGAATAACGCACGCGCTAGAATTGTTTCCCCCCCCCCCCCTCCCTTCGCGGTACTTCCCCCTACAATGTTGCCACTTCTGAACTTCAGAAACGTATTATTGGAAACATTGAAACAGATCAAAACGACAAGAATTGAAATTAATTATTAGAATTTAACATTGAACACGCAAAACTAACTGAAAACAAGTTCCGAAATTTAATTTTTTAAGTTTTGATGCTTAGGCGTATTTTCTACGCCTTTGACGGAGATTGCAGGCGTAAAACGAAAATATTCAGGCGTAATTACGCCTAACGCCCGGTCAATTTCGAGCACTGCTGTCAAGGCGTAGGACACGTAAAAAAAAATTGTAAGAAAACAGTCTTCACAGATCTTATGGAGACCAATTCTTTCCCGCCTCTTAAAAAAAGCACTGAAAAACCTACTGATCCATTGAAAATAGTTGCAGCAGTATCTACTAACCAGGTGCCAATGGTTACAGACTCAGTAGAGGAAGTAGTGGAAACTACAGCTTGCAAAGAGAAAACTGTGCTTCCTATAACAGCACAGCATTTCGACAGAAGGAAAGATCGCACAGAACAAAAGCGAGAATCAGTATCAGTTTCCTCCTCGCTGCATAAGGAAGTACATGATGATCAAGAAACAGACACTAGCAACAGGAAAAGCGACGTTACCGTTACTGAACACGAGGAAACGGAAAACTGCAACATTGAAGCCGATGTACAGTGCTGCTCCGAAACTGTAGTCACGGAAGCGCAAGTGAACACTGAAGTTATGGAAACGAATTTCACTGTTCCTTCAGAAAACTTTGATACTATCTCCGATACGGCATCTACCATCTCTGAGTCTGCTTTTAGCAGTACAGGAGCTGAAGATGATCCAATCACCGAGGAAGAATTTCTCTCTTTCTTAAAGTCAAGTAGACATTTCACAAAAATATTACCAATTGTGAAACGCTACACTAGAAACTATACCGGTATGCAAACAATGTTAGAAAAAAGACTGGCAAAGGTTAGAGATATAAATCTCAAACGTAGGCTGCAAAGAATATCGGCAGCATTAGAGAAAGAACTCAATATTGAATAAAACAAGTGTCTCATTGTCATGTTTAAGATTGCTACGCTGAATGCAAGAGGCATAGCATCGGAAAACAAACAACAATTGGTTATGTCTTTTCTACACCGATCCAGAACGCAAATCCTATTCTTACAAGAAACAAATATTGCAGCAGCTTCCGGCAGTTTTCTCTATTCACATCTATCTTGTGCCATCAATCCGAGCACACACGCATCCAGCGGAACGCTAATTGTCACCAGCGTTGGAAATTTCGAAAACCAGCAGATCATCTATCCTGGCTACGCACAAGCAGTGCAGTTAAACTTGTCAGGACAAAAGACACACTTAATTAATGTCTACCTTCCTCACTGTCTCCAAACGGCTAATCAAGTACTCAACTGTATTAAATGTTTCCTGAGATCACTTGACGCGATGGATATTGTCATAATTGGCGGTGACTGGAACGTCACCACCGATAATATAGACAGAACTCCTTTCATTGAAAGGAAAACAGTACTGTCCAGTACTCTAAGAAAGCTCCTGATGGATTTCGAATTCGAGGATATTTGGCGGCATCATCATCCTGGTATAGCTGGATATACATACGTGGGTACGCACGCTTCTAAGCCAAGGTCCAGATTAGACAGGTTCTATATCAAGAGGAGGTGGTTAACCCAACACCTACAACAGTCAAATTCTACCTACATTTTCTGACCATTGTGCAGTACTGTTTTATTTCAGAACAGCTCAAAATGGAATGAAATCTCCATATTGGAGATTTAATAATACCCTCCTGGAGGATGAATGCTTCAAGGAAATGATCGAAAATATTATTACTGCATACAAGACAAAAATCCAACTTCGTAATGATTCAGTACTGCAAATCTGGGACGAGTTTAAAGAAGAAATTAAATTAGTCACACAGGACTACACAAAAGTGATTACCCAACAACAGCGTGATCAAGTGAAGCAGTTGGAACGGCGTTTTATGCACAATATTAATAAAGACATACTATCAGAAACGGAGAAGAATGAGATTGAAGCTATTAAAGACACACTAAAAAAACACTACGGACAGCGAGCTTCCGAAGAAGCTGCCTTGAAAGAAGCCACATACATCAACGATGGAAACTCGCCCACTGCCTTCTTCTTTCGCTTAGAAAGAGAGAGAAAACAAAAAATACCTATTCGAACTCTATTAATTCAACAACAGTATCGTGGCCGACCAAACTGTCATCAACGCTCATGTGAGAAGCCATTTCGTCCAGTTATACTCAAAGAGTAATAATACTAGCCTAGATGTCCGGATCTATTTTCATCCCTACCGGAACTGGAGACTGAAGATCAAGATTTCTTCTCCGCGACGAAATAACCATTGACGAATTGACTAATGCACTTAAGGAAACAAAAAATGAGAAAGCACCAGGATTTGACGGTTTAACGGCCGGAATTTTATAAAGCCTTTTGGCGTTCAATATCTGCATGTTTAAAACAGTAGTAGACTTCGCTCTCTCCAAGCATACTCTTCCGTTCTCGATGCAGAAGCAGTTTTGGTTTTAATACCCAAGAAAGGAGACCTCTCTCAACTTGGCAACTGGCGACCCATTTCGTTGCTAAACGTCGACTACAAAGTAATAGCAAAGGCTATTGCTAAACGAATCTCGGCTGTTCTTTACAAAATAATAAATCCGGACCAGACATACTGCATCCCCAACAGGTCAATTCTGACAAACCTACACCTTTTCCGAGATGTGTTTCATATGTGCAACAAACAACAGCTACCGTTAGCACAATTTCGCTCGATCAAGCAGGTGCTTTTGATCGTGTTGACCACATCTACCTATTTCATGTGATGCAGATTTTTAAAATTCCCTCAGGAAATAATAAGTAACTCAAAACGTTGTACACCAACGCCAAATGTCTTATACGAATGGGGAACAGTATGCTTGCACCAGTGAAGTTACACGTGGGATAAGGCAGGGTGACCCACTTTCTGGAATACTTTTTACAATATCCATTGAACCATTATTAGCTCTATGTCGACGCCGCCTACGTAATTGGGGATTGCAAATACCAAGGTCCCCTCGTCCGTTAGTCGTATCAGCATATGCTGACGACGTCACTGTTTTCTTAACAGATAATGAAGGAATCCTGGAACTGCAAAGAACTTACAATATATACGGTAAGGCCTCGGAGCATGCCTCAACTACCGAAAATCTGAAGGTCTTTTATCAGGTTCATGGATCTCCAGAACAGATACGCCTCTCAACATTACCTGGAAGCGCGATGGTATGAAACTACTGGGCATCCACTTTGGAAATGCAGAAGACTATGACCAAAACAACTGGGAAAATCTTCAGAGAAAAATAAAAACTTGTGTTGAAAGATGGAAACGCCTTTACCCCATCACGTCACTGCGGGGGAGGAAGATATTAATCAACCAATTACTTGGGTCAAAGTTGTGTATGCCTGCTCCGTACTTCAACCGCCCGAAGTCTTTGTACGCCAACTTCATCTTCTGTTCCTAGACTTCTTGTGGACTGGAAAACACTGGCTAAGTCAAGATGTCGTCTTCTCTAATACCCGCAACGGTGGAATAGGTCTAACACATTTGGGAGCAAAAATTAGAACGTTTCGAATGAAGTTTATTGAAACACTAGTAAACAACAACCAAATGGAAGAAGCGGAAAAGAACATATCATTTTATTTGGCGCAACTAAATTTGGGAACCAATCCGAACGATGACGTAACACTATTTATGCATACAACGCCAAGCGAAGCATATCTCCACAGCCTGAATTCCTTCTACAAATCGGTCGTACAAACTTGGAATGAGTCCAAACCAAAGCCAATGAACAAACCTGAAACAGTTGCCGATCTTCGACGATTGCCTCTTTGGAACGCCATCCACTTTCCATCGACACTCTTTATTCCAGAGTGGCGACATATAGGCGCTGAGGTGGTCGGAGACTTACTGACAGCAAATGCATCTTGGAAGCCAATCACACTAATTATAAACCACGCAGACTTGACAATTCCTACAAGACGACGTCTATGCTCAAACTACCTCCGCGTGAAAACCTATTTTGCAGATCACTTGATGCCAGTAATTGTGTCCTCAGAAATTACAAGGCCAAGCTTCTTAGTCTGTTTCAACGAAGAGTGGGTGAAAATTCCATCTAGCAGGAAGAAACTCTATGAAATATTACTAGCAGCATTAAAACCAGCTTCGACATTACACCGAAGCAGCGTTTACGTGAATGGCCGAATAAACTGGTCAAATTTGTATAGAAAACCGTGCAACAGCCTTGATTCGGATATAGTCTGGCGCTTCCTCAACGAGAGCCTTGCGACGCCAGTAAAACTACACCAGTGGAATATGAGAACCGATAATCTTTGCCCTTGGTGTCAAACAGAGGGTACGATGAAACATATGTTTCTCGAGTGTCATCAAACATCTGACATCTGGAGGTTAATACATATCCTCCTCCAGAGCATATTAGGTACTGCACCACCGAGCAACGTTTTAGATGTTCTGTGTACAAATAATCAGAATACGCAAAACTCACTCTGTATTTTTTATGTAACCTTGTGTCTGTCTACAATTTACAGGTGTTATATCTGGTCACTTAAAAACAATATTTTTACTGTTAATTATAAGTCTGTTTTTATTAAAAGAATTAAATGGAGAATCTGTGTTGAACTAATAAGAGCAAAGAGGAGAAATAAAATTAAAGAGTGTACCGATTTTTGGAACTATAATAATGCAATGGGCTCAGTTCTAAGAATGTCCTTCGAATAAGAAACTAAAGTTGCTAACTGAAAGTCTGTTAATAAATGGAACTTTAATGTATTTTACCTTTGAAGATATTGTTCAAAAATGAATGCTGAGTATTCTCCATGTCTTGCAGTGTTAGTTTTAAGCTACAGTTGTTAAAGCACAAATGTATTTTTTTGTAATGCATATAAATTAAGTTGTAAGTATACCTGTACCTGAGTATTAGATGTGATGTGACTATCATCATCCAGTGAAACTGATATTATTTACTGGTAAGATGTGAACCAAGGCAATGTGAAAATATTTTTACTATGTAAAAGAATATAAATTTATCACACATTATAATTTTCTGTCAGTGGTTCAGATTTTGATATGTTATTATTAGAGTGTAGATCAAGGACTTGTATAAGCTATGATTTTATTGCACTGCCTTAATATTGGATTTTGTACTGTGGAAAATGTAATGAAACATTCAACCATCAAATAAAAAAAAAAAAAAAAAAAAAAAAAAATCTATCTATCTATCTATCTATCTATCTATCTATCTATCTATCTATCTATCTATCTATCTATCTATCTATCTATCTATCTATCTATCTATCTATCTTATCTATCTATCTATCTATCTATCTATCTATCTATCTATCTATCTATCTATCTATCTATCTATCTATCTATCTATCTATCTATCTATCTATCTATCTATCTATCTATCTATCTATCTATCTATCTATCTATCTATCTATCTATCTATCTATCTATCTATCTATCTATCTATCTATCTATCTATCTATCTATCTATCTATCTATCTATCTATCTATCTATCTATCTATCTATCTATCTATCTATCTATCTATCTATCTATCTATCTATCTATCTATCTATCTATCTATCTATCTATCTATCTATCTATCTATCTATCTACTGCTATCTATCTATCTATCTATCTATCTATCTATCTATCTATCTATCTATCTATCTATCTATCTATCTATCTATCTATCTATCTATCTATCTATCTATCTATCTATCTATCTATCGAAGCATATCTCCACAGCCTGAATTCCTTCTACAAATCGGTCGTACAAACTTGGAATGAGTCCAAACTAAAGCCAATGAACAAACCTGAAACAGTTGCCGATCTTCGACGATTGCCTCTTTGGAACGCCATCCACTTTCCATCGACACTCTTTATTCCAGAGTGGCGACATATAGGCGCTGAGGTGGTCGGAGACTTACTGACAGCAAATGCATCTTGGAAGCCAATCACCTAATTATAAACCACGCAGACTTGACAATTCCTACAAGACGACGTCTATTTTCAAACTACCTCCGCGTGAAAACCTATTTTGCAGATCACTTGATGCCAGTAATTGTGTCCTCAGAAATTACAAGGCCAAGCTTCTTAGTCTGTTTCACGAAGTGGGTGAAAATTCCATCTAGCAGGAAGAAACTCTTGAAATATTACTAGCAGCATTAAAACCAGCTTCGGACATTACACCGAAGCAGCGTTTACGTGAATGGCCGAATAAACTGGTCAAATTGTATAGAAAACCGTGCAACAGCCTTGATTCGGATATAGTCTGGCGCTTCCTCAACGAGAGCCTTGCGACGCCAGTAAACTACACCAGTGGAATATGAGAACCGATAATCTTTGCCCTTGGTGTCAAACAGAGGGTACGATGAAACATATGTTTCTCGAGTGTCATCAAACATCTGACATCTGGAGGTTAATACATATGCTCCTCCAGAGCATATTAGGTACTGCACCACCGAGCAACGTTTTAGATGTTCTGTGTACAAATAATCAGAATACGCAAAACTCACTCTGTATTTTTTATGTAACCTTGTGTCTGTCTACAATTTACAGGTGTTATATCTGGTCACTTAAAAACAATATTTTTACTGTTAATTATAAGTCTGTTTTTATTAAAAGAATTAAATGGAGAATCTGTGTTGAACTAATAAGAGCAAAGAGGAGAAATAAAACTTAAAGAGTGTACCGATTTTTGGAACTATAATAATGCAATGGGCTCAGTTCTAAGAATGTCCTTCGAATAAGAAACTGAAGTTGCTAACTGAAAGTCTGTTAATATATGGAACTTTAATGTATTTTACCTTTGAAGATATTGTTCAAAAATGAATGCTGATATTCTCCATGTCTTGCAGTGTTAGTTTTAAGCTACAGTTGTTAAAGCACAAATGTATTTTTTTGTAATGCATATAAATTAAGTTGTAAGTATACCTGTACCTGAGTATTAGATGTGATGTGACTATCATCATCCAGTGAAACTGATATTATTTACTGGTAAGATGTGAACCAAGGCAATGTGAAAATATTTTTACTATGAAAAAAAATAAATTTATCACACATTATAATTTTCTGTCAGTGGTTCAGATTTTGATATGTTATTATTAGAGTGTAGATCAAGGACTTGTATAAGCTATGATTTTATTGCACTGCCTTAATATTGGATTTTGTACTGTGGAAAATGTAATGAAACATTCAACCATCAAAAAAAAAAATCTATCTATCTATCTATCATCTTTGGCAGTGAGTGAACGTGTATTTGTGAGCTCGTAAACTGTGAAAGTTTTATAGTGTAAAACCGTGTGAAACTGATATAATGGGTGCACTGTTCTTTCAGTATTCATCTGATCTTTGTACTGGTGCATAAAGTGTAGTGAACCAACTCGTGAAAGCCGAGTATTCGGCTTTATTCTTTCGCTTAAACCTTGGAGGTTAGCGGAAACATGGCCGATTTGTCAACATCAACAAGCTACGCAGATGCTATGCGGGCACAAACAACTGAACGGCGCAGCCACTACCAACCTGTCGCAGACCACTGACAACATGCCAACTAGCAGTGCTGCTGAATTAGCAGTATATTATTGACAACATTGAAAATACCACAATCGATGATTACCTACAAGGGGTAAGTGAGCTCGTTGGTGGGCAAAATATAACCCATGTTTCACGAATTGCTGGAGGAAATGTGTGTATGTTTCTTCGATCTGGTACCCATGTCGAACGATTAGTGCAAGAAGGCGGTATAACAATTCGACAAATTTACTACGCTCAGGTTCGTAGATTCAAAGTGGCAAGTACGCGAGTTGTGTTCTCGAACGCGTTCCCATTCATATCCAACATTAGTATACAAAACAAAATGGCCAAATATGGAAAACTGCTTGGTCGTTTAGAGAAATACCTTCTGGATCTAAAATACCCGGTTGTAGCCACATCAAATCGTTCCGCAGAACTGCTCAATTTATTTTGAAGAATTGTCTAAAGTTCCTAAATCAATTGTTATACCTGTCGATGGTGCATTATATACTGTTTATTTGTCTATGGACGAAGTGATTTGTAATGCCTGTCAAGGAGTAGGACACGTAAAAAAAAAATTGTAAGAAAACAGTCTTCACAGATATTATGGAGAACCAATTCTTTCCCGCCTCTTCAAAAAAAAAAGCACTGAAAAACCTAATGATCCATTGAAAGTAGTTGCAGCAGTACTACTAACCAGGTGCCAATGGTTACTGACTCAACAGAGGAAGCAGTGGAAACCACAGCTTGCAATGAGAAAACTGTGCTTCCTATAACAGCACAGCATTTCGACAGAAGGAAAGATCGCACAGAACAAAAGCGAGAATCAGTTATCAAGTTTCCTCCTCGCTATATAAGGAAGTACAGATGATCAAGATTGCAGACACCTGCAACAGGAAAAGTGACGTTACCGTTACTGAACACGAGGAAACGGAAAACTGCAACATTGAAGCCGATGTACAGTGCTGCTCCGAAACTGTAGTCACGGAAGCCCAAGTAAACATTGAAGTTATGGAAACGAATTTCACTGTTCCTACAGAAAACTTTGATACTATCTCCGATACGGCATCTACCATCTCTGAGTCTGCTTTTAGTAGTACAGGAACTGAAGATGATCCAATTACCGAGGAAGAATTTCTCTCTTTCTTAAAGTCAAGTAGACATTTCACAAAAATATTACCAATTGTGAAACGCTACACTAGAAACTATACCGGTATGCAAACAATGTTAGAAAAAAGACTGACAAAGGTTAGAGATATAAATCTCAAACGTAGGCTGCAAAGAATATCGGCAGCATTAGAGAAAGAACTCAATATTGAATAAAACAATTGTCATGTTTAAGATTGCTACGCTGAATGCAAGAGGCATAGCATCGGAAAACAAACAACAATTGGTTATGTCTTTTCTACACCGATCCAGAACGCAAATCCTATTTTTACAAGAAACAAATATTGGAGCAGCTTCCGGCAGTTTTCTCTATCACATCTATCTTGTGCCATCAATCCGAGCACACACGCATCCAGCGGAACGCTAATTGTCACCAGCGTTGGAAATTTCGAAAACCAGCAGATCATCTATCCTGGCTACGCACAAGCAGTGCAGTTAAACTTGTCAGGACAAAGACACACTTAATTAATGTCTACCTTCCTCACTGTCTCCAAACGGCTAATCAAGTACTCAACTGTATTAAATGTTTCCTGAGATCACTTGACGCGATGGATATGGTCATAATTGGCGGTGACTGGAACGTCACCACCGATAATATAGACAGAACTCCTTTCATTGAAAGGAAAACAGTACTTCCAGTACTCTAAGAAAGCTCCTGATGGATTTCGAATTGGAGGATATTTGGCGGCATCATCATCCTGGTATAGCTGGATATACATACGTGGGTACGCACGCTTCTAAGCCAAGGTCCAGATTAGACAGGTTCTATATCAAGAGGAGGTGGGTTAACCAACACCTACAGCAGTCAAATTCTACCTACCTTTTCTGACCATTGTGCAGTACTGTTTTTATTTCAGAACAGCTCAAAATGGAATGAAATCTCCATATTGGAGATTTAATAATACCCTCCTAGAGGATGAATGCTTCAAGGAAATGATCGAAAATATTATTACTGCATACAAGACAAAAATCCAATTCGTAATGATTCAGTATCTGCGAATCTGGGACGAGTTTAAAGCAGAAATTAAATTAGTCACACAGGAATTATACAAAAGTGATTACCCAACACAGCGTGATCAGTGAAGCAGTTGGAACGGCGTTTTATGCACAATATTAATAAAGACATACTATCAGAAACGGAGAAGAATGAGATTGAAGCTATTAAAGACACACTAAAAAAACACTACGGACAGCGAGCTTCCGAAGAGCTGCCTTGAAAGAAGCCACATACATCAACGATGGAAACTCGCCCACTGCCTTCTTCTTTCGCTTAGAAAGAGAGAAAAACAAAAAAATACCTATTCGAACTCCTCTTTAATCAACAACAGTATCGTTGCCGACCCAAACTGTCATCAACGCTCATGTGAGAAGCCATTTCGTCCAGTTATACTCAAAGAGTAATTAATACTAGCCTAGATAGTTCCGGATTATTTTCATCCTTACCGGAACTGCGAGACTGAAGACCAAGATTTCTCCGCGACGAAATTAACCATTGACGAATTGACTAATGCACTTAAGGAAACAAAAAATGAGAAAGCACCAGGATTTGACGGTTTAACGCCGGAATTTTATAAAGCCTTTTGGCGTTCAATATCTGCCATGTTTAAAACAGTTGTAGACTTCGCTCTCTCCAAGCATACTCTTCCGTTCTCGATGCAGAAGGCCAGTCTTGGTTTTAATACCCAAGAAAGGAGACCTCTCTCATCTTGGCAACTGGCGACCCATTTCGTTGCTAAACGTCGACTACAAAGTAATAGCAAAGGCTATTGCTAAACGAATCTCGGCTGTTCTACACAAAATAATAAATCCCGACCAGACATACTGCATCCCCAACAGGTCAATTCTGACAAACCTACACCTTTTCCGAGATGTGCTTCATATGTGCAAACAAACAACAGCTACCGTTAGCAACAATATCGCTCGATCAAGCAGGTGCTTTTGATCGTGTTGACCACATCTACCTATTTCATGTGATGCAGATTTTAAAATTCCCTCAGGAAATAATAAGTAACATCAAAACGTTGTACACTAACGCAAAATGTCTTATACGAATGGGGAACAGTATGCTAGCACACAGTGGAAGTTACACGTGGGATAAGGCAGGGTGACCCACTTTCTGGGAATACTTTTTACAATATCCATTGAACCATTATTAGCTCTATGTCGACGCCGCCTACGTAATTGGGGATTGCAAATACCAAGGTCACCTCGGCCGTTAGTCGTATCAGCATATGCTGACGACGTCACAGTTTTCTTAACAGATAATGAAGGAATACTGGAACTGCAAAGAACTTACAATATATACGGTAAGGCCTCGGGCGCATGCCTCAACTACCGAAAATCTGAAGGTCTTTTCTCTGGTTCATGGATCTCCAGAACAGATACGCCTCTCAACATTACGTGGAAGCGCGATGGTATGAAACTACTGGGCATCCACTTTGGAAATGCAGAAGACTATCACCAAAACAACTGGGAAAATCTCCAGAGAAAAATAAAAACTTGCGTTGAAAGATGGAAACGTCTCTACCCCATCACGTCACTACGGGGGAGGAAGATATTAATCAACCAATTACTAGGGTCAAAGTTAGTGTATGCCTGCTCCGTACTTCAACCACCTGAAGTCTTTGTACGTCAGCTTCATCTTCTGTTCCTAGACTTTTTGTGGACTGGAAAACATTGGCTAAGTCAAGATGTCGTCTTTCTCTAATACCCGCAACGGTGGAATAGGACTAATACATTTGGGAGCAAAAATTAGAACGTTTCGAATGAAGTTTATTGAAACACTAGTAAACAACAACCAAATGGAAGAAGCGAGAAAAGAACATATCATTTTATTTGGCGCAACTAAATTTAGGAACCAATCCGAACGATGACGTAACACTATTTATGCATACAACGCCAAGCGAAGCATATCTCCACAGCCTGAACTCCTTCTACAAATCGGTCGTACAAACATGGCATGAGTCCAAACCAAAGCCAATGAACAAACCTGAAACAGTTGCCGATCTTCGACGATTGCCTCTTTGGAACGCCATCCACTTTCCATCTACACTCTTTATTCCAGAATGGCGACATATAGGCGCTGAGGTGGTCGGAGATTTACTGACAGCAGATGCATCTTGGAAGCCAATCACACTAATTATGAATCAAGCAGACTTGACAATTCCCACAAGACGACGGCTATGCTCAAACTACCTCCGCGTGAAAACCTATTTTGCAGATCACTTGATGCCAGTAACTGTGACCTCAGAAATTACAAGGCCAAGCTTCTTAGTCTTTTTTCAACGAAGAGTGGGTGAAACTTCCATGTATCTAGCAGGAAGAAACTGTATGAAATAATTCTAGCAACATTAAAACCAGTTACGACATTACACCGAACCAGCGTTTATGTGAATGGACGGAATAAACTGGTCAAATTTGTACAGAATACCGTTGTAACAGCCTGACTCGGATATAGTCTGGCGCTTCCTCAACGAGAGCCTTGCGACGCCAGTAAAACTACACCAGTGGAATATGAGAAATGATAATCTTTGCCCTTGGTGTCAAACAGAGGGCACGATGAAACACATGTTTCTCGAGTGTCATCAAACATCTGACATCTGGAGATTAATATATATGCTCCTCCAGAGCATATTAGGTACCGTACCTCCGAGCAACGTTTTAGATGTTCTGTGTTCAAATAATCAGGATACGAAAAACTCACTCTGTACTTTTTATGTAACCTTGTGTCTGTCTACAATTTACAGATGTTACATCTGGTCACTTAAAAACAATATTTTTACTGTTAATTATAAGTCTGTTTTTATTAAAAGAATTAAGTGGAGAATCTGTGTTGAACTGATAAGAGCGAAAAGGAGAAATAAAATTAAAGAGTGTACCGATTTTTGGAACTATAATAATGCATTAGGCTCTGTACTAAATGTGTCTTTCACTGAAGTTGCTTACTAAAAGTCTGTTAACATGTAGAAACTAAAAGTATTATTACTTTTAACATATTGTTCAAAAATTATTACTGAGCAGTCTCCATGTCATGAAAGTCTTGTCTCTTAAGCTACAATGTTTGAAGCACAAATGTATTTTTTGTAATGTAAGTTGGCATATAAATGAAGTTGTAAGTACACCTGTACCTGAGTATAAGATGTGATGATGACTATTATCATCAAGAGAAACTGGTATATTTTATAGGTAAGATTTGAAACTAAGGCAATATGAAGATATTTTTACTATGTAAAGGAATTGTGATGTTAGTACCATACATTATAATTTTATTTTAGTTGTTTAGATTTTGTAATATTCCTCTTAGAGAGTCCACTGAAGGAATTGTATAAACTATGACTTTATTGCACTGTCTTAATATTGGTTTTTGTATTGTATCTGTCTATCTATCTATCTATCTATCTATCTATGCAGAAGGATGCTCTACGTGCTATATTAGACATTGACTGATAAATATTTCATTAGCTGCAGCCGTTGTTTTAACAGATTATATGTAGTGTGTATGTATATAGAAATAGATATGTATATATATGTATATAGCAATTTAAGGTATTTTCCTTTTATGATATTGTTTAAAAATGATTACTAAGGAGTCTCCATTTCTTGTAGTGTTAGTTTATTGTAGAAGCACAAATGTAATTTTTGTAATTATGTTTTGTATATAAGTTAGGTGTAAGTATACCTGTACCGGAGTGTAGATGTGCCGTGACTATATCATACAAAAAGCGGATTTTTTTTTGTAATGTTCTTTTGCCCTTAATATTGGTTTATGGAAGTGTACTGAAACTTTATCAATAAAAAAATTTAAAAAATCTATCTATCTATCTATCTATCTGTCTATCTATCTATCTATCTATCTATCTATCTATCTATCTATCTATCTATCTATCTATCTATCTATCTATCTATCTATATATATATATATATATATATGCTGTCATGAGTCTCTAGACTGGTTAGAAGCAATGCTCAAATCCCTTCCTATCTTGCGCTAACCTTTTCATCTCGACAAATCCCTTACAACCCATGTGCTCAATTATCTGCTTCATATATTCTAATCTCCGTCTTCCTCTGCAGTTCTTACCTTCTGCTGTTCCCTCCACTACCAAATTAACCTATCCTGCATGTCTTAAAATGCGAACTACAATCATTTCTCTTCTTTCCTCGCCCATCATTTGCAAAACTCGTTTGTTTCGTGCATTGTCCATCCATTAAATTTCTAGCATCCCTTCTATAGTACCAAATTTCAAATGCTTCAATTTTCCTTCTGTCTGGTGTTCCAAACATCCATG
Source organism: Vandiemenella viatica (assembly GCA_031002005.1). Taxonomy (NCBI): domain Eukaryota; kingdom Metazoa; phylum Arthropoda; class Insecta; order Orthoptera; family Morabidae; genus Vandiemenella; species Vandiemenella viatica. Next base: position 24,683 of record JARYHS010014435.1, read on the forward strand.
GTTCGCTGACATAAAGTGCTGTGCTCCACACACAAAGTTTTAAAAAGTTCTTTCTGAGTCCTGGGAAATATTTGAAACTAAAAAAAAATTCGCTTTTTCATGAAGGCTCTTTTCGCTCTTGCTATTCTGCTTTTACATCATTCCTGCTTCAAATTCACTAACTACTGCCATCGCATATGACCCTACTTATATATTTAATCTACTGTGATTGGTATCATTTCTGCGACATTTCATCACATTTCTCTTGGTTTATATTTAGTCCAAAATCTTCCTTCAGTATTTTGTTCAAAGTATTCAACAACTTCTCAATATTCTCAGTCTGTTCCGCTAACAAGACAATGTCATCAGCAAATCGTAGCATACTGATTTTTTCTGCTTGAACATATATTGCCACATTCAAATCTTTCTTTCATTTCCTTTATTGCTTCTTCTACATACATGTTGAATATTAACGGGGATAGAGTACAACCTTGTCTCGCACCCTTTTTAACTGATTCATGACTTTCATGATTATTTACTGTTATTATAGCTACTTCATTCTTCTAAAAATTGTAAAGTATCCTTCTATCTGGGTATTTTAGATCCGCGTTCTTTAAAATTTGGCACATCATGCCCCACCTAGCATTTTCAAAATCGTTTTCTAAATCAACAGACGGCATAAAAGTATCTTTGTTTTTCGTGATCTGTCCTTCAAGTACTAATCTTAACGCCATAATTACCTCTCTTGAGCCGCGGTTTTTTCTAAACCAAAACTGATCTTCAAGTATTTTCTCTACTATTACACCTTGCATTCTTCTGTATATTATTCTGGTCAATTATTTGAGGCATGTAATGTTAGACTAATAGTGCGACAATTCTCACAGCTGTCAGATTGTGCTTTCTTTGGAACTGTGAAGATGATGCTTTTAGTGAAATCAGGGAAATATCACCTGTTTCATAACTTTTTGATATGAGTTTGAATAATCTTTGTGTTCCTTTTTCTCCTAGGGATTTCAGAAGTTCTACAGGAATCTCATCAATTCCATCTGCCTTATTTGATTTAAAATCTTTCAAAGCTCTATCAAATTCTGTCCTCAAAACAGGATCACCTAAGTCATCAATGTCGACATCAACTTCTATTTCAATGCACTGTTGTTCAATCGTCACCATCATGCTGTTTCTCTATGTATTCCTTCCATCGGTTAGCTCTATCAACTGAGTTGAAGCGGTTTCTCATCGGCAGCTTTAATTTTTATACTTCTTTTCTTCATTTCTCAAAAATTCTGTTTGATTTTCCTATATGCCACATCTACTTTACCTACAACCATTTCCTTTTCTACTTTTTCACACTTTTCTTGCACCCATCTTTCTTTTGCTTCTTTGAATTTCCTGTTTATTTGATTTTCTAAATTGCCTGTATTGCTCTCTTCCTGCTTCATTCTGAGAATTTTTGTGCTATCTCATCTGATTCATCAACTCCAAAATTTCTTCTTGTGTCAAAGGTTTTCGGGCGGCTTGTTCCCTAATTCCTAATGTTTCTTTGCCACCTGTTATTATTTCAGTCTTTAATGCATTAAATTCGTCCTCGGTTTAAGCTTTTTTCAGAGTTACTACTTAGACCCGCGTCTACCATGTTTGCAAACTTTTCTCTAGTGTTAGAATGTTTCAGTTTATTTATTTCCAATGAATTTTGCTTATGATGCTTCTTTATTTTCTTGAATTTCAGCCACCACTGATCAGAGTCTACGTCTCCTTATGGGTATGTTTTACAGTCTAGAACTTGATTCCTGACTGTTTGACCATGACATAATCAAGCTGATATCTGCCTGTATCCCCTGGACGTTTCCAGGTGTATATCCTTCTAACACGATTCATAAATAGTGTGTTCACCACGACTAGTTTATATCTTTCACAAAATTCTAACAATCTGCTTCCACGATAATTTCTTTCTCCTAAACCAAACCCTCCAATAGTATTATCATATTTTCCTTCTCCTACTACCGCATTCCAGTCAACCATGATTATTAGATTTTCATCCCCTTCACATATTGGATTAATTCTTAAATTTCAGCGAATATTTTCTCTATTTTTTCATCATCTTCAGTGACGTTGGCATGGACAAACATCGTCGGGGAGGGCTTAGTTTCTAACCTCATCAACATAATCCATTGCACTAAACTGTTCACAATAGGCACCCGTTTCCCTACTCTCTTATTCATTATAAATCCCACACAAGTGAATCCATTGACAGCTTGTGTGCTAATTATCTTGTATTTCCCTTAACCAGAAATCCTGTGCGTCCTTCCATTTAATCTCACTAATACGAACAACATCTAACTTAAGTCGTTCCATTTTCCTTTTTAAGTTTTTTAACCTACCTTCTCTATTCAGACTTCTAACATTCCACGCTCCAACTCGTGGTATGTGTCTTTCCATTCTGATGACTCCTCCCTGAACAGTCCCCACCCGGAGATCCGATTGATCGGACTACTTTTTCTTCAGGAATATTTTATCCAGGAAGTAGCCATCATACTATATGTAATTTGGGAGGATTACATAGCCTCGGGATACCTTTAGGGTCTTTAATACAGTGGTTTCCCTTTGCCTTCTACATCCCCATGCCGTCGATAATTTCCGATTCATTCGCTTTTAGGGATCATTCACAATCCGGAGGGCAAGAATAACTTCCCACTCTTCCGCCCTCCTTTCGGAGGCCGTTGGCAATGCTGTGGGTAACTCCTTATATTGGGAATCTTTCAGTCACCAGAGCCTCGTCCATGCAAACGGGGTGCACTGCGAGAAGTAGAGGTTGATATTTGGTTGGAAGTGGCTAATACGGTATGTCCCAAATCCTTACACCCCAGTTTATATTAGAAAATAATAAATACTGAGCAAAATGGAACATAATTCATATAAAAAATAATTGCTTTTAACCTAAAGCAAACTTACTTATAGATGAATTATAAATCAAATAAAGTTAACATCTTTAGTTCGCTTAATCTAACGTTTAAACTTAATACCAATTTATCAATCGAGTCGTTCGTAAACAATTAACACTTTAAATAGCACAAATAAATTATCAAAGAAGAAATTGCAGATCATTGTATAGAAAATAGCTGAACTAGTTTAGAAGAATATGAAATACTCTGTCATGAGCCTGATCAGATTTTAATCTTCAGATATCGATTTTTGGAAAGTGAATCATAGATATTACCATAACGTAAATTGGAGATGAGGCGTGTAAAGGTAATGGTGGAAGAATTAGGAGTGGCTCATGGTACAGAAGTGACGATCACCACAAACCGGTACTTGATCTCAGTCATAAGGAAGTGGCAAGATTTTCATTCGTACAGAATTGTGTCAGGAATTGGAATAAATAAGAGAAATGATTAATAATTTATCAGAATTACTAAAAGAATTAAAAATTTAAATTAGTAGAGGGCAAAAGTGGATGGAAAGGATAGGTGTAACATGAGCAAACACTCCATCGGAATGAAGTGTTTAGGTGACAAATTGAATTCATCACGTTCCTCTCTGGTACAGCTGGGTAGAACTGTTTTCTAGTTGTGGGCGCTAACTAGAAATAACTTCGTCATCAGTAACGTTTCAATGCCTAAAATAGTTTATAGCTTTGTATTATAAGTAAATAGTTAAGATTATTGTTAGTGAGGCGAAATACTATTTTTTTTTTTTTTTTAGATAGAAGTAGGACTTCAAAAATCACCAGTTGTTAGTGGTTAATCCTCAATTCCTTTTCCGATTTTATTGATTCATAAATAAATGAAAGCTTGACAGATTAAATACAGCAAATTATATTTACACCTTCTACTATATTAATTTAATATCTTAAATTCCTGTACGAATAAATAAACATATATTTTAGATTCAGATAACAAAATATATGGTAGATTTTTTTGTCTAAAATATAACATTTTGTTATTCTTATTGATATTGAAGCAAATATATAACAACATTCTGTCAAAAATATAATAAGTAACACTTAATATCTATATTCTACTGCTAAATAGTATCGATTCTATAAAATTCGATTGCAACTTTAACTTCTGTATATCATAAATTTATTTATTGACTAGTTCAGTCATAAATGTATTACTCTCTTATTTAATTATTTATAAAAATATTAGAATAGCAACGTGTTAATAAAAAATAATGAAGTAATTTTTAATCTATTTATTAGTTAGAGTAACTTCACTGAGGAATTAAATCATTACTGAAATTTTTTTTGAAGAATGCTAAGCACATAGTTAATTTTTTTTGGTCTACTTTATCAATTAAATTTCATTTAGGAGTTACTAAAAAATCATGATTGCAACGTGTGGCGCCTGTCTACGTTGCAAATGGTGTAGTTGGTGTAAGAAGTAGTTTTATTGGAAATGTGGTCGAGAGGAAAAATAACTTTTTTTTTTTTTTAATTTAGCACACATTTTTACAGCCTAGTATCTAGAAACTAAAATAGGCCTTAATTTAACACAAAAGTTTTACATTTGATATTTCAACAGATAATTTCACAATGAATAATTTCAATTTTTGTTATGTATGGCTTTGGCAATATCTGTACAGTCTTTTCTTGTTGGCACGATACATACGATTGTTCCGCTGTTAACATATATTATAACTTTCTAAACTTACTGCATTTTATCATAATTGATTTATTATAGTTTTCTGGTTTTGTATGGTGTCTGCAGTTTCCTGTCCACTTTATGGTTAGAATTTTAATATTTCACTATGTCCCTTCGTACGTCCTACCACTACAACTATTAGTAAAACTATTACTACTATCTACTACTATACCATCTAAGAAAACATTTTCCAGCATTGGTATCGGTGCGGTAATCCGAATTCCAAATCTCCCGGAATAGCGCACGTTCTCAGTCTCCCTGGCAGCCAAAGTGACCGAGAAGGCCGCCCATCGGGAGACTGTCCACCTCCAACACTGGTTGTGACAACTAATTTTCAATGATATATATATAATTGCAGAAGTAAGGAGTCTTTAATATCCGGCTAGTAGGTTGTTCCCTTCACAGGTGAACTAGATTAGTTTAACATCTACAGCCGGTATTTGTTATTTTCAATATTGAACAAATTCCTATTTTAAGATTATGGGCTACATAATTTACAACTTTTACTCTTAACTAACTATTAACATTTTTACATATTTTAAGAGATAACAATGTTTTACTTCAGAAGCGGCTCGAGACTGTAACTATTATCTATTATTTGTGTTATTGCAATGTCAGACCACATTTTATGCATCGGACTATAGTTCATGTGAGCACTAGTAAAGAACTTATACATACACTATATACTTTTATACGTGTTGCTTCAGCAAGTTCTTGTGTGTAGGTAGAATCTCCAGTGGTGTTGCTGCAAAACGGTCCATTTAAAGTCTTTAATATGGTTTAAGCACTCCTCTCCGCAGACCAGCTGGTTGCGTTTTCAGCACGATATATGATTCGCTGATTGAGTGCTTAGACATGCATTCGCTTGTGGCAGCTCTCGGGTGTTACTCTGTGACGTCATAGTCGGCTTGACTTGGCCTTCCTCTTGCTGTCGCTAAACAAACCATAGTAAGTGGACCTAAACCTATGGCAGGAATCATTGTACTAAATAAAGAACTAACTGTAACCAAAGTATCGCAATACTGTGATGAGCACACAGCATGTGCAGAGATTGATACCGGGTGGTGTAGCATTACTTTGGTATCGATGTACTGCCAATATAAGGACCCTATAGATGCTTATCTAAATAAAATAAGAAAAATTTGCACTGAGTTACTAGATCAAAGGATAATTATAACGGCAGATATAAATGCACACTCCCCGCTCTGGTACAGTGATACAACGGATGAACGAGGCTTAATGGTAGAGGAACTGTTAAATGAGTTATGCCTGGAAGTCAGGAACTGCCCTAATAATGCTCCAACGTTTAGTAATAGAGCCGGTGCAAAATCGAATATCGATGTAACGCTGACCAATCAGCTGGCAGGAAACCTAGCCAGAAACTGGAGGGTGGTTGAAAACGAAACTACAAGTGACCACAACTTGATTCTGTTTGATCTGGCCAAAGGTAGGTTGCAAATCAATTAAATTAACGACACAAGGAAAAAATATAACTTACGTAGGGCAGATTGGGCAAAACTAAGAGATGAATTCCGTCTACCAGTGGATCTATTGGAAGGTAATGATGCAGATGTCATAGCAAGAGGGATCACGCGTGAAATTCAGCGCGTAATGAAAATGGCCATTCCCCTCAAAAGACCAGCGAATACTACAGACATACCGTGGAGCGACCGACTGCAAAAACTACGATCGGAGATGAGGAAGGCGAGAAAAGAGTACCAACGGTGCATGATTGCTGCCGATAGGTGCTTGCTTCTCGATAGATACAGGGAAAGGAAGAAAGCCTTTAAAGAGCTGCTAATAAAAACAAAGCAGCAGAGTTGGGAGGCTTATGTAAACGCTAATTTAAAGTCAGATTCCTGGGGCGTCCCCTACAAGATCGCAGCTAGCAAATTAAGACCACCGACTACACTATCAACCGTAAGAAGGGCAGACGGGACCATGACGGCCAATTGGAGCACAACAGCTGAGGAACTGTTAAAAGTACTATTACCCGACGATGAGGCAGTAGGTGAAAGTTTAGAGCAAGAAAATCTCCGTAAAGGTCACAATGAAATTTATACCTCAGCTACTTTAGCGGATGATGTGACACCAGACGAAGTAATTAAAGCGATTAACGCCATGTCGCGGAAAAAGACACCTGGACCGGACGGAATCGCTGCTGAAGTGCTCCAGGCATTAGTGGTTCAGTTGACTTCACCACTCTGCATACTGTTTAATAAATGCCTTCAACAAGGCAGGGTTCCAAATATCTGGAAGCAGAGTGAAGTGGTGATCCTAAAGAAGGGGAACGACAAGGATCCATTAAATCCTAAATCCTATCGGCCGATCTGTATGCTAAATGTGCTTGGAAAAGTGCAGGAAAAATTTTTAGTATGGAAACTACAGGAACACGGGAAAAAGTATTGTATGAGTGTACATCAGTTTGGCTTCAGAGCGGGTAGGTCGACCGACGATGCCATAAATAAGGCCGTGCAACTAGTGAAAAGTAGTAATACAGGTAGCAAGTATGTAATAGCTATCGCCGTCGACATTGCTGGAGCATTCGATAACTTATGGTGGCCGGCTCTTTTTAGCCGCCTGCGAGAAATAGGAATTCCTAGTAACCTCTATGGAACGTTACGCGACTACTGTAAAAACCGATTTGCCAAACTGAGATGCCGACGAGTGACTATAGAGAAAAAATTAACTAAAGGCTGTACGCAAGGATCGGTGTGTGGACCAGTGTTCTGGGACGTAACATTCGAAATGGCCATAGAAAGCATGATTGGGCAAGAAGGACTCCTGGGGCTTGTAGCCTTCGCGGATGACCTTCTACTGCTGATACAAGGCGGAACAAGGGACGAAGTAGAGACTAGAAGCAGAATGGCATTAAGACATTTACAAAACTGGTGCTCCAAAGTGAAATTAACCCTTGCACCACACAAGACTCAATACATGGTTCTCAGTGGCCGCCCCAAGCGAAATCCAATAATAAAAGTTAACGACGTCTCCATAAAAAGAGTTAGAACTTGTAAATACCTGGGAGTCACGTTAGACGAGCGACTAAATTTTACTGACCATATAACGGAGGTGTGCAGTCGTGCCAAAATAGTGATGAACAAACTGATCAGTATTGGGCAAAGAAGATTTCATCTTCCAATGTCCATAATAAGGAGGTATCACGACAGTATATTGTCCTCGATTGTGGGATATGCTGCTAGCAGTTGGGCGCATAAGTTACGACAAGTTAAACCTCGCCAGGCACTAAGAAGCGTACAAAGAAGCATACTGATAAGATTAAGTGGTGCATATAGCACAACAGCGACCGACTCTCTGCTGGTTGCGTTGGGCGTTTGGCCACTTGACCTAGAAGTTAGAAAGAGAGGGGCACACTATTGCCTACGAACTGGTGACGCCGAAAAAGTAGAACAAATTTTAGGAAGACCGATTACAGAAGCACGGGAGATAAAAACAGTCTTGATGGAAGAATGGCAACAACAGTGGTCGCGTAGTACGACTGGCAGGAGAACCTACAATATTTGGCCAACAATTCAAGAGAGATTAAACCTTCGTCACCTAGATCCGTCAACCGGACTTGTTCATTACATCACTTGACACGGGCCATATCCCAGCCTACTACATAAAAGAGGACTAAAAGACACAAGCTTGTGTGAGTGCGGGGAAGAGGGTACACCCGAACACATCGTCTGGGATTGCACACAAATGGCAGAAGCCAGAAATGAAGGATTTCATGAACTAAGAAACATGAAAACGGAAGACATACTAAAAAATGAGCAATTTTGACGCAAACTAGACGAAGTGACGCAAATTATATCCAAACTGCAAAAGTAACAGTTTAATGCGGCTCTTTCATGGTTTTGTTGATTTTCCTTAGGGACAAAGTGATAAGGAAAATGGATGAAACGTTCAGGGAGTTACGCCAGGAATCAGGGCTCCTAGAACTCGGCCTTTGGAGATTCAACCGGAAGTGGTTAAGTATATGGAGGCTCAGATTGTGGAGGCACAGATTATAGAGGCTCAGAGAGTGGAAGCTCAGACAGTAATGCTTGGACTATGGAAGCTCAGTCTACGGAGGCTCAGACCGTGGATGCTCAGACGGTTCAAGACCCAGCCAATAGAGGCAGAATGTTGAGATAATAGGTTGGTAGTAGGTTTGGTGAGAAGGTTTAGAGAGAATGGTTGGCAGCTGATAAAATTTCGTAGGGATATCAGGATGTAGAAGCCAGACAGCAAATCGTAGCTACTACCACACACAAACACCACTGATCTGCGCTGCATTAATTTGGCTGAAAAGTGATACATCGTGACACATACATCTTTGGTAGAAATATAAAACTGACGCAGGTAGACCATTTTCAATCACAATATCTCCCACACAACATAGCTACCGACATCTTACCACTATAGTGCACGATAGGAAACATGATGATACAAAAACACCAACGGTCTATGCATAGTAGTCGTAGCAACAAAGACACATCTACGGAGATACATGTCTTCGGTAGAAATAAGAAAATATTCTTGATAGTCCAGTTTCAATCACCATATCTACCACACTACCGCAGTTATCGAAATACGGCCAACGTTGAGATCAATGGGTGACGCTGTGCTACTACAACACACAAACACCAGTGATCTGCGCTTGATAGTTTTGGTTGAAAAGTGAAAGACCGGAACAAATAGGTCTTCGGTAGAAATATGAAACTGCCGCAGGTCGACCATTTTCAACCACCATATCTCCCACACCCCCATAGTTACCGACATCTAACCAACGTTAAGAGACACGGCACTACTAGCACACACAAACATCAATGGTCTATGCATTGTAGCTATGGCAGAAAAGTGCCATATACGGAGACACATGTCTTTGGTCGAAATACGAAATTATCACTGATCGGCCAATTTCAACCATCATATCTCCCACACTCCCACAGTTACTGAAATTCTGCAAACTTTGTGATCGATCGGTGACGATCTACTACGAATACACATAAACACCAGTAATCTGCGCTACATAAATTTAGCTGAGGATTGATACACCGGGACACATACGTCGTTGGTAGAAATATAAAAGGGGCGCAGTTGGACCATTTTGAAACACCATACCTCCAGCACCCCCATAGCTACCAGCATATAACCACCGTAGTGCACGATAGGAGTCACGATGCTACTACCACACGAAAACACCAATTGCCTAAGCATTCTAGTTGTTGCAGCAAAGCGTCATATACGGAGACACATGTCTTTGGTCGAAATACGAAAATATACTTGACCTGTAGGATCGTAATTTTTCACGGCGTTGAATATTAATATATTTTTCTCGGGCAACCAGCCGTGTTAATATATCATATTTGCGGGACGTTTCGAAGGCGTCCATCTCTGCCTCCATTCTCAACCAAATGTCACTGTATAACTGTTTGTTTATTCAGCCGCTGCTACGGAAACGGTGGAAAACAAAAACCAACACAACGCGATTACGTCATCCGCTCTTCTGCTCGTTGCCGGCGCGGAACTGTTTCAGCATTTTAATCGCCGGGTTCCAGGCCGCACTGAGTTGATAACCAGTGTCCCTGTTGACTAATAAATCAGTTGATCTTATTTCTACAGCCTCTGTAATAACGCTGGCCCAAAAATCTTTGACCCGGGCTAAAATGGTTGTTTTTTCAAATTCAAAAGTGTGACCTTCTTGCACACTATGTTTGAATTTGAAAAAACAACCATTTTAGCCCGGGTCAAAGATTTTTGGGCCAGCGTTATTACAGAGGCTGTAGAAATAAGATCAACTGATTTATTAGTCAACAGGGACACTGGTTATCAACTCAGTGCGGCCTGGAACCCGGCGATTAAAATGCTGAAACAGTTCCGCGCCGGCAACGAGCAGAAGAGCGGATGATGTAATCGCGTTGTGTTGGTTTTTGTTTTCCACCGTTTCCGTAGCAGCGGCTGAATAAACAAACAGTTATACAGTGACATTTGGTTGAGAATGGAGGCAGAGATGGACGCCTTCGAAACGTCCCGCAAATATGATATATTAACACGGCTGGTTGCCCGAGAAAAATATATTAATACACTTGACCTGCCAATTTCAAACACCATATCTACCACACTCCCACATTTACCGAAATTCTTCCAACTTTGTGCTCGATGGGTGACACTGTGCTACAACCACACACGAAAAACAATGATCTGCTCTTGATAGTTTTGATTTAAAAGTAAAATACCGGGTCAAATAGGTATTTAGTAGAAATCTAAAAGTGCCGCAGGTCGACCACTTTCATCCTCCATATCTCCCACTTGCCCATAGCTAAAGACATCTATCCCACGATAGGAGATACGATATTACTACAACACACAATCATGAATGGTTTTTGCATTGTAATTGAAGCAAGAAAATGACATATATTGAGACACATGTCTTTGGTCTAAATATGAAAGAGACACAGGTCAACAATTTTCAGCCACCACATCTCCCACACTGCCATAGCCACCAACATCTATTCCACGATAGGAGACACGATACTAATACCAAAAGCAAACACCAATATGCATTGTGGTTGTGGCAGAAAAGTGACAAATACTGAGACACAAGTCATTGGTAGAAATATGAAAGTGCCGCAGGTGGACCAATTTCAACCACAATACCTCCCAAACCTCCATAGCTATCGACATCTAACCACCATAGTGCATGATGGGAGATTTGATGCTACTACCACACACAAACACCAGTGATCTATCCTATGTAGTTGTGGCAGGAAAGAAAAGTATAAGGATACACAAGTCTTTGGTTGAAATATGAAAACCCCCTGCATCGACCACTTTTAACCATCAGATCTACCACACCCCCACTGCTATCGGCATTCAATCAACGTTGTGCATGATAGGAAACTCCATATATGTACATAATGAATAATGAGAAAATCAGGGAGATTATCTAGGAGTTACTGTTGCAACAAAGAGTAGAGAAATCATGATTGTATTGGTATGGTCATGTGAAGAGAATAGGAGAAGATAATATTTTTTATTATTATTTAATTAAATTAAAATGGAGAGCACTTTCCGAAGGCAATTTCTCTATACATCCATCTTCCCCCTTTCCTGCACTCACTTACATTTGCCCTCTACAAATTTTAACTTTAAATTCTTTCAACGTTTTTGGTAAATTATTCATCTCTTCCCTTTGGTAACTTATTCCAATTACTGACAGCCTTAGCTGAAAAAGAGAATCTTCCCACACGCTTGTGCCTGAAATCGAGTGCCAGCTTGTGGTCATTGTCATCTTTTTCCTTCCATGTACTACTTTACATATAATAATGTATCTGCACGAAAAATATGTTTTTAATTTTTAGAAAACACTATTTTTTAATTTAAACAGTAAGTAGGAATTTAGGAGAGAATCACCGTATAAAATAGAGGTTACACACTGAAGTTGCCACAATTATACTCCGACTTGACGTAATACTACAGAAACAGGGATTTTCTCTGGGCAATTTTTCAAATAATAAACAGAGGCGCCGGTATAACACCTTTATTGAAATATGAGAGTTTTTATTTATTTTTAGAAATGTGCTCACCAGAAGTAATAAGGCTTTCTGAACAAGTGCTTCTTTTGTTTCAAAATGAAAGATGATGATAGCAACTGTATAATTTTTTGTTGAAGTCTATTCGCGTCACTTGTGCAAATTCCTAATTGATATAAAAGCGTGAGGAGTTTCTCAGATGTATTAAGAAACTGAAGGGGAGAACATTGAATAATTTTGCAACACATCTTTTGTCGAAATACAAAATATCAAAATATGGTTTAGGTATTGAGGAAACATAAAACGGATTTCAGTTATTTGAAGAATGGTACAACACTTTTCTTTTTCTTACAAAAGCAGACAATAACTAGAAAATATCCATTTTATCTATCACCGCTATAGAATGATGGAGTTTATGGCTTTTGAGGCAGTTTTTACAAGCCCCTTTCTCAGGGATTTTATGATACAAAATTAAGGTGTTAATATGCCGAGCCATTCAATTTTCTCGAAATAGTTTGTTTATATTTCTTGACTTAGTTTACCATTAGAGTTATTTCGTAAATGTTCTACCTGCTTACCCTCAACCTTTGTGTGTATTTGTTCTATAACGCTGCAGCGCTAGAGAGTGTAACTGAGTCCATTAACTCTCTGTTATTGGTTTTCCGTGCGTAATTTAGTGATTCTGTTCGGTATTCTTCATACAATTGAGTTTGCTAGCGAATTGTCAACTGTTTATTCGCGGGGGGGGAAAGAAAATACGCAATGGTTATCAAAATTACGAAAAAAAATGATATCATTCATCTATAATCAATCAATTTGGTTATTTCAATAATTATTATGACCCAAATGATGATATTCGTGGTTATTTTAATTGTAGGACTCCAAACTTTGCCTCTGAGCGTCTGCGAGTTTCTTGTTGCGCGGTCTCATTTTTTTAGTCTTGGATAAAGTGCTGAATATGAGAGGTCTATTTTATCATGAATTTAGTGTACCACCTACCAGTTATGCTGTCCCATGCGGTATTCCTGTGTAGAACGAAGCATAATCGAAAGGCTAGGGGTGTCGCGAATTGTGTCCCCGACTGTACATCGAAACTAAATTTTACGTAATTATTCATGTTTTCGCCATGTTATTTCTGAATTACCCTCTACTTGCAGCAGGGCCGGCGCTAGTATTCTCGGGCCAGGGATACGTGTTCTTAGCAGTGATACAGCCGTTTTGGGGCTCGTGATGAATTCATCAGATTAAAAAATTTTATTTTACCAATTTTTACTGGAGCAGCTACTTCCTGTACTTTATAAACCGATTTTAGTTATTTGATCAAGTAGATTGAGATGTAGGAGCCATATTTATTTTCAATTTTTTTTTTTTAGTTAATCTGATTGATATGTCTATTTAGATTTGACTCTGGCTTACACATTAGTGTATATTTTTCATTTCAATCAATAAACATTCAAGAAATTAATAAATTTATTATTAAACAGATTTCTGCACAAAAATTGGAAAAAATTGAATTGCATTCTTGGTTTCAGAGATGGCTTTGGAAACCTAACTTTACATCCAATCATGCCACTGTTACAGATACATTATGACTAGAGGATTTGAAGATTTATTTATGTACATTTTTAAACAATTGTGTCACTGCCTTCACAGACATAATACGTAACGTTATGAAAAACGAAATTAGTGGGTGACTGGTAACGTTTGGCAAAGCATTAGGAATAGCATCCAATTTAAATTCAGATTCAGCAATGAAGATTTATGTTTTCATAATTTTGTTCAGTCAAGCGGATATGGAAATGATATTTATTAATTTCCGTCGCCAAATTCCTTTTCTTTCTTTATTAACTAATATTTGCAAATCATGCGACTGTAATAAAACACAACTAAAACTACTACAACAAAAAATTTACTTATTTAAGCGACTAAGCAAGTACTCTGTTGTTTAAGCATCTTATAAGTTCAATATATAATGAAAATAACATTTTACTAAAACCACTCACGTCCAATGCCAGACAAGTACCTCCTATCCTTGGAGATACGCGTTAATCAATAGAACTACCGAGTCGCGCATTCTCGACTTCTGACTGAGCTCTGAGACCACAGCGTTTGAGAATTGATAAATGTGACAGCTAATAGTGAAATATTTTACCTTACAATATTATTTTTCTTTAAATCAAAATTTCCTTTTTATTCTCTGGAATTTTAAGTTTTATAGACAAGGGTACCCAATAATGAGAATAAATAATATTCATTAGAAGTAGCTTCTTCAATTTCATTGTTCCAGTATATATGTATTACATTTTTTGTAGTTTTCTTGTTAAGAAAACGAAATTTCATCGCTTATTGAACACCAAATTCCTTAGTCAACTACTAACAATAGAGCTCATCGTGAAGTAAAGGATAATACTTTGGTCCACAAATCTCTTTCCAAGATACGAACAACGCATATTTTGTGATGTACATTAATAACATTGCATACCATTATTATTCCGCAAGGCGTTTGATTTTATTGAGTTCTTTATATAAAAAAGCAAGTTTACATCTACCTAATACGTAATTATAACGATGCATCCCATTTAATAATAATAATTACTATTTAATTATTTATCGTATGGCAAGCAACTAATACAATAATAAATATATACAATGACAAGAATGTTGGTAGCGTTCACAAGCTGATGTCCAATTCTTCCAGCCATTCTAAGAAGGAACTTGTAGCTACAAAAACATCTTCATATGGTCCATCATACTTCCGTAGAGGGCATTCCCTGATAATATCCTCCACACTCTGGGAAGGAGCACCGCAGTCACATGCAGGAGAATCCTGAATACCCCACTTATACAGCATGGCGTTGCATTTCGCATGGCCTGTTCTTAGGCGATTTAGTTTGACCCACTGGTATCTATTTAGATGGAATCCTAGAAGTCCAGTTGTGGGATCTTTAATATCTGAATGTTTTACAGATGCTGAGTTCCAGCTTTGCCGCCATTTTTCCATGACATCAAAGTCAAATACATCTTGCCATACCGGATTTCTGGATTTAAGACGAGTGGGTGGTAAGTCATTTAGAACCTCGTGGATTGGAAGATCCTGTGGATGATCAGGATGGTGTAGTTTTATCCACTCACGTGCCGTTGCTTCTTGGCGTCTTATCTCTGGAGGTGGTATTTTGCTGATCAGGTGCAACCAGGGGATTGGGGTGGATTTTAGGGTGCCAGTTATTACTCTCATATGATAATAATAATTAATAATAATAACTAATTTAATTGCTATGGAGCACAGGCTCCGGTGGCAATTTCCCTACACCCTCATCTTCCCTCTATCTTGCACCCACCTACATTTGCCCTCAAAAAATTTTATCTTTAAATTCTATGAACGTTTTTGGTAAATTATTGATCATTTCTCTTGGTAATTTTCCAATCCCTGACACCATTACCTAAAAAAGAGAATCTTCCCACGCCCTTGTGCCTGAAATCGAGTGCCAGCTTGTGGTCATGGTCATCTTTTCCCTTCCATGCACTACTTTTCATACCTACTTCAATACCTTTCCATGCCTTATCGCCAGTACTCGCCATGTACACTCCCATGACCTTCCTTATCACCTCTCGTCTTGCAATAAATCCCATTCCAGCTCCTTTATCATATTCGTCACTGATTGCATTCTGCGATAATTTGCAGGAACAAATCTAGCAGCCCTTTTTTGCACCCTCTCCAACCCCTGTATTTGATACGTGAAAGGAGGGTCCCACTACCATATTCGAGCAATGGGCTGACCAAAGTTTTGTAACCCAATTCCTTTAATTCTCTTGTACATCCTGTCATCACTCTCTCCAACAAGTGCAGTATTTTGAAACCTTTTCCTACCACCTGTCCAATGTGTCCTGCCCAGTTAAGATTGCTATCAAATGTAATGCCAAGATATTTACATTTCAAGTCTTCAGCAAGAAAATCTTTCCCCACCTTATATTGATAATTAACCTTTTGTTTTTATAGGTGTATCTAATAAGCTGATCCTTCTTTGCATTTATCTTCATCCCATGTTTACCATCCCAACGAGATATCCTGTCTAGATCACCCTGCAAATGTTAACAATCCCCAATCGTTGTGATTCTTTTATATAGCATTATGTCATCTGCAAACAATCTAATTTCAGATAGTAAAAATCAACACAATTATTAATGAGAATAATGAATAGCAATGGTCCCAATACGCTACCCTGCGGCAATCATATTTTTACTTCCACTTCTTTTGATACTACATTTCCTACCCTAACTTTCTGTTTTCTACGTTTTAAAAATTCTTCTACCCAGAAAATCACTTTCTTAACAACTCCAATAGTTTTTACCTTATTTACTAACAGATAGCATTTTCAATAATAAATATTAAAAAAAGATATTCGTTCGCAGGTAAATGTCCAACTTTTTGACACCTTATACGAACCTGTTCCCAGCTTTTGGTGCCTGAAATGTCCTGGGAACATTATTAAACATATCTTTTAAAACCCTTTCATGATCACATGAGACTTCTGTATATGAAATACTGTAGTGAGTCTTTGAGCTAGTCACTTATCTGTTTTCTTCTTTTTTTATATTGCTAACCGACTTCAAAAAAAGGAGGAGGTTCTCAATTCGTCTGTATTTTTTTTTTTTTTTTTTTGTATGTATGTTGAGCGATATCTTCGCCAATTTAGAACCGATTTAAATGAAATTTTTTTAGTGGATAGGGTATACCACCAAGTGGTCCCATATGAATTTCATTAAGAAACCACCCCTTCTACCCCCTACAACCCCTTAATTTTTATACAAATACATATTTTTTATTCGATCTCGATGAAACTTTGGACATATATAGCCAAAAATAAAGAGAAAAATACTGTCAACTTTTGGTTTAAAAAAATTGAACCCCTCTCCTCATATCCCCCTTCTTAATTCTTGCCAATTTTTGTTATTCAAAGTTACAATAGACTCCATTTAACTGATCTCCATTAAAGTTGGCAATTACATGTAGTTTTTCATGGAGAAGGTTTTTGACCAAAAAAATAAAAATAAAAAAACACCCCTCTCCCCTTTACACACCTTAATTTTATAGAAACCTACATTTCTTATCTGATTTTTATTGAACTTTGCCTATGTATACTTTAAAACAAAGAGAAAAATCCTCTCAACATCTGGTCTGCATAAGCTCAACCCCCTCCTTCCTTCCACCCCTTTAATTAATGTCAATGTTCTTCATAAAATGCTACACTCGACACCGTTTGACCGATTATCATGAAAGTTGACATATACATGTAACTTTACATGGAGAATCTGACCAAAAAATAAAAAATCACCCCTCTACCCTTTACACCCCTTAATTTTTATACAAAACCCAAATTTTTTCCGATTTCGATGAAACTTTGGACATGTATAGTCAAAAATAAAGAGAAAAATACTGTCAACTTTTGGTTTGAAAAACTGAAACCCTCTCACCCTATCCACCCCCTAAATTTTTGCCAATGTTCTGTATACAAAGCTACAGTCGACACCGTTTAACTGGTCTCCATTAAAGTGGCATATACATGTAATTTTTCATGAAGAAGTTTTCTGACCAAAAAAAAAAAAAAAAAAAAAAAATTTAAACAAATAAATAAATAAAAAAACCACCCCATGTCTCCCTTTACACCCCTTAATTTTATAGAAATCTACATTTTTTTATCTGATTTTTATTGAACTTTGCCCAAGTTTACTTTGAAACAAAGAGAAAAATCCTGTCAACATTTGGTTTACCAATGCTCAACCCCTTTACCTCCTTCAACCCCATTTACATTTGTCAATGTTCTTTATAAAAAGCTACAGTCGCGATTGTTTGACCGATTACCATGAAAGTTGGGGCTTATATGTATTTTTTCACAAAGATGGTATTAAACCAAAAGATCTAAAAACCACCTCCTCTCCCCAATAAACCGCTTAATTTTTATACACAACCACAGTTTTAATACGGTTTAGACAGAACTTAGCAAATTTTTACTACAAAACAAAGAGAAAAATAATGCCAACTCGTGGTTTGCAAAAACTGAACCACTCTGCCCGTTTCCATCCCCTTGATTTTTGTCAATTTATTTTTAGAAAGCTACAGTCGATACCATTTGACCGATCTTTATGAAAGTTGGCGCATATATATGTAGTTTTTGATCGATAAGATCGATAAGATGCGTATACCTTAAAACAAATACAAAAAGAAAAATACTGTCCACATATCTTTCACAAAAACGCAAATCCTATCCCCTTTTTAATTACTGTCAATGTTCTTTGTACAAAGCTATCGTTTCTTTCTGATTTTTATTGAAGTATGCATATGTATACTGTAAAACAAAGAGAAAAATACTGTCTGCATTTGGTTTCGAGAGTCCAAACTCCGCTCTTTCCTTTCCATCCTTTAACCTACAGTTTCTATCCAATTCTGAAGGAAATTTGCACAAGTATACTTTAAAACAAAGAGAAAAATACTTTCCACACTAGCTTTTACAAAAACCAAACTACACTTCGTCTCCACACCCCTTAACTGTTTTTTATACATACTTACAGTTTTATCTGATATCAATAGAAATTTATACACGTATACTTTAAATCAATCAGAAAGACAGTCTACATTTGGTACACAAAAGCTGAATCCCTCTTCCCCTTTACCCTCACCCCTTTTAATGCCTAATGTTCATTACAAAAATCCACAGTTTTAAATCCCATCAAAATCAGTTAAGCTATTTTTAAGTCATGGCATAATATTTGTAAAATAAATGTGTCATAATATCTCAACATGTACTTCAGATTTCAACTTAAATACCAAGCTTTCACGTTGTGAAAACCAATTAAAAATCTATATTTTCTGTGTGATGCCGGAGCAAACAGATATATTCCAGGGACAGATTTCTGTATACGGTATCTATTAATGCTAAGATGTTACATGTTTCGGTTATCGACCAGTAGCTGTAACAGTTTTATGATACGATTGAAACATAGCCTGGACCAAAATGTAAACTGACATTCCTTAATACAACACCCAATTCACCCCATTATGGAAGTTGTAGTGGCATATAAAGACAGAATTCTTCTTTGAAAGCAAGCGCTTAAATTCCTGAGCTACCAGGAAGTTCGCAAAATGGGAAATGCTGCGTCATATTTAAAATACAAAACAAACTATAATCCCACTAAAAATTTAAAAATAAAATAATTGTTTAAAAAAACAAAAACCGCCTTCAAAAAAAAAGCACTAAAAATTTTAAAATAACTTTATACGTTGCTTAGGAAAAAGTAAATCTAAATGGACAATATTTTACATTACTGTCATTGAAATTTTTATATTAATTAGTTATTTTTGGAGTCGGTTCCAGCGAAAACAGGAAAAGGAAAAAGATAAAAACCATAAGGAATAACAAGAATACATAAAAAATCATGTTACTGCTTACCTACAATTAACGCTAGAAACATGTTTCAATAAAACTGAAACATATAGATGATACGCCGATATTATACTAACTGTATATCGTTTACTGCATGATGCAGCCTACCAATTGACACTGTAGCGCCAGAGATAAGCCTGGATGACCAATAAGGCCGAGCCACAGATCAAAATACTGTTAATTTGTTTCCCTAAGCTGTCTCCCGCACTAACACTACCTGCCTCACGACATGCTGTAAAACATTGGGAATTTTTGTTTGTACTCCCCATTTCGCCTTAAACACCAAAAGAAGTTCAATAATTCGATCTTCGTGATGTGAAAGCTGGCACCGACTCCAAAAATAACTAATTAATGTAAAAATTTAAATGACAGTAATGTAAAATATTGTCCATTTAGATTTACTTTTTCCGAAGCAAGGTATAAAGTTATTTTAAAATTTTTAGTGCTTTTATATTTTGAAGGCGGTTGTTATGTTTTTTTAAACAATTATTTTATATGATGTGTGTTCCAAGCAGTTGTTTTTCAAATTGGTTACTAAGAAAAAATGTGATGTTGAAAATATTTAGCTACTGCTTCTGTATCTTCAGCAATCGCAGCCTGTATTGATGCCTTCTCAAGTCAGTTATAACAATTATTTAACAATTAATTTCTCCAGTTTTTCCATGCAATGATATTTCGTTACCAACCTAATAATCATAATAAACCTTTTCTTATCCATGCACTTAACAAGCTGACAATTCTTTACATTTTTCTTCATCACATTTTTCCTACCTAGCTAGATATCCTGTCAAGTTCACCTGGCACCATTTATATGTTTTATCACGTTTTGATCCTATTATATAACAACATCTCACCTGCAGATAACCTAAGTTTGACGGCGAAGTATCATTCATTAGAACAACGAATGGTAGTGGTCACAATACTCTACACTGTGGTCCTTCCATTTGTACCACTTCATTAGATATTACATTTCCTATCGTAACGTTCTGTCTTCTTCTTTAAGAATTCTTCTACTCAGCAAAAAACTTTATTTATTCCACTACAAATATTTTTACTTTTTTTTTTAATCATCATTTCATAACTCTTTACGTTAAAAGCGTTTAAGAGATATGGTATTGCACCATCAATTTGGCCTCCTTTGTTCTGTTAATCCAAAATATCTTGCATGTAGCCTACTTATTGAGTTTAGCATTATTATACTTGCCTTAAGATATGTTGTCTATTTGAAAATAAACTCACTTTCCTCAAAGAGATTTAAACCACTCCCTCAATTAATTTACTTTCACTGCTGTGTCACTGATTAGCCCTTAATTTTCGACCCTATTTGTCATCCCTTCGTTATAGACTGGTAATACTACTACATTTTTCTAGTCCTCCATTAAATAACAATTATCTAGACTCAATTGAAATGACGTTTGAAGAGAAGATACCATGTCATATCTTCTATGTTTAAAACGTCCATTATCTACACCAGCACATTTATATATTTTCGGTTTCTTAATTCATTCAGGATACTCTCACGATTAATTTCAAATCTGTTAGTCTGCTTATTTCTAATTGTGCGGATAAGGTCGGTCACCGATTTACACTCTTCCTTTATGAATCATAGTCTCTAATGGTCTCAGTAAACAAGTTACTTAATATTTCAATTGTTTCACATTTTCCGTACTGCCTTGCTGTATGTTAACTCTGTTGTCTTCTCTTCTCAACAAACTCTTTAGACACCGTATTATAGTATGTAAGTTTTGTTCAAATCTGTTTTGGAATAAATATTTCTTCACATTTTTTTATTATCTCCCCGAAATCTCTCAACTTTGACTACATTGTACTTTTACTATCCTTCCTTTTGCTCAAACTTTCCCTGAAGTATCTCTTAAAATCTGAAATTTATGCTATTTTATGGTTGTACCTATTTCGTCCTTTAATTTTAACCAATGGATTACTGAAACATATAATGTTCATAATAACTGCTTCTTGATCACTTATTTCTTCAGTTACTTAAGACCAAACATGGTAATCATCGGGCTATATTAGCAAGATGTCCAACATGTGTTGTCCCCTTGTGTTCTGCTCCACCACTTGTACCAAGCTTACTTCCCTAACTAACGTATTTGCAAATCTTTGTTCACCTGAGTTATTCATCTTTTTTTCTCGGTTTGTATCTTTTAAATTTAAATTTTCGCCAATAATGAGCATTCTACTCTCCGTTCTGAATTCTGAGTATAAATTTATTTCCAAAAGCCTTCATCATTTACGGTAACGGTAAGCAGTCAACACCATAATTTTTTCTATTCTTATACCCCAGAAGTCTGCCCAAAGTAACTCATGGTCATGATATGTTAACACCGGTGAAGTCTATTAGTCTCTGTTAACATTTAGAATAACCGTTCCCTTTATCTATGCGGTACACTCTGTAACCACAGTGGAAAGCTCAATATCTAGGAATCCTTCTTTTAACAAAGACTCTACACCAGTAATTAATTGTGGCTCATGTATCTCTAGTTTCCAAATTCTAATACATTTTGCATTATACTTCCACAGTTCACCAGTAACACTTTTATTACTGGATTTGTGATATATTTTCAGTTGTGCCTCCAGCTTAATCTATTTCTTTAGCATTAGTGATTTTTCCAATCATTCGTCTACAAATAGAATACCTTTCAACACCTATTTTAATCCTTCACAAGCAGCTGCTAATCTTAATAGAAGGCACAGTCCTGATCTAATTATCTCTGAAAATGGGCCCATGACAGCTTTAATTAACAACTCAGAAAGTACCTCCTTGATCCTACTATTTAGTAATAGGGCATGCCTAGTGAAAATTCGCATATCAATTGTATCAGCAGGCACGACCTCCAATATGAAATTAATAACTGTTCCAAGTGGCACCTCGGTTTTCACATTCAACCGCCTCACAGCTTGGTACAACTGTAACCGGCCATGGCGTCTTAAGGGGGTAGGTACACCTAACACATACAAATATTTGATAAAGTTGAGATGTCATTTTCTCCAAATCTATTTAAATTTGAGGGTTCAAATTTCATAGCTCCATAGAACCGTTATAGCTAGATGTAAAAATTGATTTTTTTAAAATAAAAATATTGTTTAACAATAGGATAATGTACCATCCAAATTGACAGTGAAAAATATGTTGTTGTGAAGGGTTTTAAAGACAGAAGGCATAGCATTTGAAATTTTTCAAAAATATTGTAAACTAATATCAAGGCAATAACTTGAACCTATAATATAACATATTTTAACTCTATATTTTTTATTAATAAATTTTTTTGTGAAGAAATTAAAATTTTTGCTTTTTTGGTTAAATATAAAGGCATATTTTTCATTTGGGAAAAACTGCATAAACAATAATGGTTCAGACTGTAGTACTTAGTATGTAGAACATGTCCTGAAAATTTGAAAAAGATCTATGCATATGGAAAAAAGTTATCTTTAAAACCATTTGATGAATTGCCGTTTTGAGATATTTAAGGTTAAAGATTTGGATCACCTTCAAGTGCAGTAAGATTTAAATGGCTATCAATCGTGCAGGGCATTGCTTAATAACACACAATTCCCACACTGTTAAAGATATTGAAATAATTTTTTCACTAATATGAAGCCAAAACTATAAACTATTTTTGTGAAGAATATTTTTTTTTTTTTTTTTTTTTTTTTTTTAAACCTGATAAGTGTACCTACCCCCTTAACACCTGAGTAAACTCAACTACAGTACGCTGCGCCTCCTTTACCACTTTCCCTGCAACTCTGTCTGTACTATAACTCGCGTTTCTACCAATACTATTCCCTGCACCTCCCAGTATCACTACTCAATATACCTTAGTGAAACCCTTACAAATTGAACCTAGATCATCTATTACCGGATCCAATATAGCACTAAGTTGGAAAATACTTATAATCTGGTATAGTGGTATTCTGAATAAGAGTAACGACAACTGTACTATGGCTACAACCTAGCATCAGAACCCTTTTCTTTCAATTTTTTTCCAGCACTATTCGGATAGGCCTTTTGTATCTTGCCTATTTCTTCATCTACGTGATACTCTGCCTCTCCTGATTCTGGTAACAGGCCAAAATAATTTCTTCCCTCAATTTCTCAAGTATCCGGCTTCTTCATCCTGTTAACTGTATTCCTCCTATGACCTATAACAGCTTCAAACCATTGTTCTCAGTCTCCCCATTAAACCCACCGTCTCTCCTTTCCGTGTCCATATTTTTATCATGAAAGGCTATAACCCGATCACCCACCTCACTGATCCTTTCATACCTACTACAAAGGGGAAACCAAACTATGGGAGAGCCTTATGAATTTCTGATGTTCCCTCCCAACTCCACTCCCAATGAAAACACTTTTTACACACACTGCAAATCACACCATTCACCACGTGCCTGCGACACAGGGCAAGATTTTTCCCATATACTTCTACTGTCTCCAAAACAAACTGTGAGTAGAAAAAATAATTGTTTGTAATCTTAAATTTAATTGATAGAGTAGTATAATGAGAATTGTAACATGTAATTAACTTAACTTTTAGATGAAAGCTTTATTCGATGCTGTATTTATTACGTAGATAAAAGTAATTTAAGTATGATATCTTTACTAACAAGTTGTTATACCAATATTTTAGATTAAATAACAAAGTATTATATAGATTAAATAACAAAGTATTATATTTACGACAGAACTAACCAACAAAAGTTAAATCTACAATCCTTTTTTAGATTGGTGGCAGGCATTGAGATGCTTTAATATTCAGAATCTGAATCTAAAATACCCATTTATTTAATAATACAACAATTTAAGTAGTTAAAAGAGTGTGTCATGAACTTTAACTACAATTTCCTTACTTTAACCTAACTATCAAGCTTCCAGCTAATTCTAAGTCAATAAAACTAGCGAAAAAGAAATTAACAGTAAGCAATAACGACACACGATTTTCGAAGCACTATTCACTAACTTTAATCCTAATAATTTATTTTGCAATTCAAAATTTTTAGACTTATTTATCAAAACATAGCTGGCAACGAAATAATTCACAGTTTTGTGCACAACCGCTCACACACGCAACCAGAGAATAAATATTTCACCAAAAATTCGATGTCTTGTCTTCCGAAATGGCACTATCCGCCAATTTTGAAATGGATTGATGAATTTCAACGATGTCGCAGAATAAGCGAACTTACCATAAGAAAAGATATGAGACAAAACAATCTATATATATAAAACGCAAGTTTTGGTCATCTATGAAGACATCAGTCAGGCGATTATGTCACAATATGACGTAGGCCTATGACGTCGCGCTATGAAGTCACTCTTTGCGCCATATATTTTTCTAGGTTATGCACGTTATTAATAACAGTTCTACTATATATCCGCGAATAAATTAAGTCAGAACACTGAAAGAAAAGTACGTATTATGTTTAAATCGACATATATTATGCTTATATTTATTTATTATTCGCTTTATGTAAAAGTATATGTTAAAATATTTGCCACAGATATGTAAGATAAAAGCTTTAATTCTGGCAATGTCAGCGGCAGTTTTGATAGATTGTTATTAGAACTGGCGCTTGATGTTACAGCAGAGGGCATGAGTAATTTACGGTAAAAAAAAAAAAAAAAAAAAAAAAAAAAATCCTTGAGTGTTCTGTTACTTAAATCACTTTAACGAAAGTAGTTCCACGCTGATAGCGATCTATTCAGCATAGACTACAATTAAAACTAATATTACGTGAAATGACGTAAGTTGTTAAGATTACTTTTAATTTCCTTTGATTTTACTGATGCCATATTTCTGGCGCTTGTAACTGTGTCAGCCATTCAAAGGTTGTTATACCTGTATCTATCTAAATCACGAATATATAAAAAAAGAAAATGAAAGTACCCGTAAAGATTTTTGATTTAGTTTATATCTCAATGCACTATTACCACTAAAATGCGATGTAGTGCAGGTTAAGTTAATATGTGTGTGATTGAAGTATTGTTTCTTTGGCGGCAAGTTCAGTACATGAATATATTTAAATTAATCCTGGACCAGGGTAGCAACGAAAACGTTTTGTTACAGCGCGAGGAGATAGGAATTGCATTGAGCTTTATTTTATAAAAATTCTATTGGTTTAAGTAATTGTTAAAAATTGTATTGCTGGAACACTGATGAATTTCGTTTAAATCGACACATTAATTATCAGTTGCTTTTTTTGCTAAAATCATTGCTTGGTTTGAGTGAAAGAAGTTCCAGATTGACCGCGATCTATGCGGGGTAAACCACAATTAAAACTAACATTAGGTGGCATAACGTATGTTGCTAAGATTTATTTTTAACATCCTTCGTTTTTACTGGGGTTATTATTTCAGCCGGATGTAAGCTAAGTCGGCTGTTGAAACATTGACCTTTATCATAGATAATAAGAAAGATGTAAGAAACTGTGAAGAATTTGGATAGCGATGCATCATGACATTGACATGCGATACAGGGAATGTATTAATTCGCGTGTGATTGAAGCTTTGATTTCCTAGCGGCGATATTGGCGCACCAACTAATCAATAAATGTGAGTAAAATGACAATAACGTGTGTTTTGCAATGCGCTAAGACTTCTCATGCTTCTTAACGAGCTATAAAAACGTCAGATCCTCTCTATACAGGTTTATAAACCTTAAGACCTCCATCCGCATTGCTCGATTATTACCGGCATCATGTTGGTTGTCACAAGTTTGTCACCGCTTCTCCGGTACACGCTATATGCACTTTCACTACATAAAATACACAATGTCACAATGTAATTATTATTAAACTAGGTGAGCCGACAGATGTTGTCCTGACCAAATTTCTATAAATTTGTTTGTGAACGATTTCTTAGTGATAATTGTGTTTATTAATGACTGTACGGATGGGCCTAGTAGCACGCCAAAGGGGAATTTTACTTATGAGATGAATTCCATCGGCATTATACTGTTGATATGCCAGAAATGTGGGATGTGCCGGGAATGTGATAGACTTGTAACCATGCGATTTTGTTCCAAAATTTAAGTCACAATTGAACTAAGCCAGATTTTCATGTTAACCAAATGATTTATTTTCTTCCATTACATTTGAAATGTCAATGAATCTCATGGTGTTTTATTTACATTTCTAATTCGATCATTGAGCCACTAAATCGGTTTTGATTATTTCATCGTTCAGTCTAATGGCTTCAAAGACGTTTTATGCGATATCGAACATTCATCCAAGACGATCAATTTACATTGCTGCAAAAAACTTTGTCCACCGCACTGTTCTTTGAAAGGATGCACATTGGAGTTTCATTGATTTACATATTCAGCGGCAATTTGAATACTGAATGAGCTGTTTGACGACCTTCCAACAACGAGCTGAAATTCCGATAAAGCATGTGCAAGTGCGAGAGAATCGTTGTCAAAACATATATATATTTTTCTTATTGCTTTACGCCTCGTCGACGGCTAAGATCATTAGAGGCGGGATGGGACTGGGAACAAGGAACGGGAAGGAATTCGGCCATGGCCTTTTTGAAGGAAGGATCCCGGCATTCGCCTGGAGTGATTTGGGGAAACCATGGAAAACCCAAATCAGGATGCCCAGATGGGGATTCGAACCCGCGTCCTCCCGAATGCGAGGCGAGAACGTTAACCGTTCACCCACCGCGCTCGGTGTTGTCAAAATCAATGAGTCCAAAACCGGCAGCGTTCAAGAAAAAATCGTTTAGTTCCGTCGATCATAACTTTCATGCCCTGTTATAGAAATAGGCCAATGTAATCAATTAATATCAATGGAATAGAAATAAAACAACTACATTTGTTGGAAAAAAACAAACAACACAAGAATATAAAAGAAAATAGTTTTATTTAATTTAGATTGAAATTAGATCTTCCAGACTTTTCTCCAGATCTACCAGTTCTTTTCAAATAGAAAACATTCAATAGAGATATTTCCATTCACGGAGCATAAGTAACAAAACAAAAACAAAAGAGAATTATACATATCTATGGTTCGAATCTTGAGATTGTCTTGAGTCCTTACAAAACCCCATAAAATAAGGCCTATTCAGTTTTCCCAAATTCTTCAATTTTCCCGGCTACTTTATCAATTTTTCTTTCACTAAAAATCTCGTTCGGACTATTAAAAAAAAAAAAATAGCCAAATCTGTCCATAGAAAGAAGTAAGTTCAGTTTTTCCCAAATTTTACAATTTTCTGGGCAATTTTTCTTTCTCTAAAAACCTTATTCCGATTATTATTTTATTTAAAAAAATTAACAAAATTGGTGCATATGAAATAAAAGCAGTTTTTCGAGAATTTTCCTATATTTCGGCTAACTTTTACAATTTTTTTTTCCCTCTAAAAACGTTATTCCCACTATTACGAGCATTTAACAAAATTAGCCCAATCAGTACATAAAAAAAAATTAAGTTTTTCCCGTATTTTTTTTTTTCCCTGGAAACTTTTACAATTTTTCTTCTTCTAAAAACCTTATTCTGAGTGCAAAAAAAAAAAAAAAAAAAAAAATCCAAATCGGTCCAGCCGTTTTTTAGCGAACATTTCATTTTATTTATGTAGATGTACAGGAGTCTGATGGTACAATTTATTATCATTCACTTGCAGATGGTGTTAATATGCGGCATAGGTTTTTCACCGTTTACTACTTGCGAAATAACGGAATGCAACCACTTTTTCCGCAAATTATTTTGCAGTGGTATGGAAAAAAAAAACAAAGTTTCCTTTGGTGAAAAAAATAAAACAGAATACGTTCACTTATAATCACTGATGTAATATATGATTCTTTGAAAGATAAATCGTTATTAACACATAAACTGGAGAAACATTGACAAATTACGTCACACAATAACGGAGGTGGGGGACGATTTCACCACGTGTGACATGGCTTGAAAAGTGGGGCGGAGGTCATAAGCTTCGTGATATAACGTTGGAAGTCCGGTTTCAATCAATTTTTAATTTAAAAGTTGCAGAATATTTGACGTCAAAATGAGTGGAGGAGGAATACACATAGTGCGACACAGCAGTCAATGAGGGGGATGAATGTAAATAAAATTAAAAAAATAAAAAATACGATATTTGTGTGAAATTAATTATGATGGCTCCTAAATATTATAATATTTATGCGGCATATGTGATCAAGTCAGGAGGTATCAGTTAGATAAATGAACATCTTGTAAATTGTTCCTCAATCTCTGTAACATCAGTCTAATTAGAATATCCTTCTTTGTTTTACCTTCGGCTGTTCATTGAGTACAGTTGATTTCACTCACCAGGGCGTGTCGCACCAGTGTGCGAGTGTCAGGTAACGTACTCCGGCGTCGTAGTACAGTCTAAGGACTGCCAGGCGGGCGTCGATAGAGTGTCCTCCCTGCACTCCGATCAGCGAACCAATCTTGCCAGTAGAGAACGCCCGCTCGATACCTGCAACCATCACCACATCATACTGACATCATCTTGTCTGCTCGGCAGAAACTTGCACAAAACAAACCATATTATGTGAGGATACATAGAGATTTTGATGCAGGCCTGGGCTACATATCATGCAAAATCGTGATGTAAATAAGAGAGAAGCCACAACAAATGAATGCAGAAAATTTCTAGGTGACTTCACCGCTTTAGCTGAACAAGTTTTCAAAATGTACAGATATCCGCAGATAATATGGACAGCTAGTTGCACGAAACGAATAATGCAATACAAAATGTTTGTCGTCGGACGTACGGCAAAAGCGAGTATATTTGATCCCTTCCATTTTTCCCGAAACGTTCTGACAGTTATTGCAAGTAATGTTCTTTTTGAGACTTAGTATCTCCCATAAGTATCCTCTAGCGTCACTGGTAATACCAGACAAAAAGACTGTAAAAGTTACAACAGAAAAATTCCTACATGTACTAACCCATCAGGGAGTGAACTGCACACAATTATGACAGGCGTAAAAGACATTTGCCAAATATAATTTTACTATTACTTTTGGGGAAAGGAACCCAGGCCTAAGAAATGTGAAAACTATAGAACTGTCAGTATAATTTACCATGCTTGGTGAAGAACACTTTGTATTCCGGAAAGGAAATTTTTTTATTTTATTTCGTATGGCCTAGTAACTAATGTCATACATATAAAATATTCAACTATAAGAAAGTTGGTAGTATTCAAAAAATAATGTCCAGTTGTTGCAGTCATTCTATGAAGGAAGTTGTTGCACTGAAACGTCTTGAAATGGTCCATCATACTTCTGTAGAGCGCATTCCTTGATGATATGCTCCACACTCTGGGAAGGAGCTCCGCAGTCACAGACAGGAAAATACTGGAGACCCCACATATACAGAATGGCGTTGCATTTGGCGTGCACTGTTCTTAGGTGATTTAGTTTGACCCACTGGTCTCACTTCAGGTGGAATCGAGGAAGTCCAGTTGTGGCATCTTTAATATCTGGATGTTTCGCCGATGAATACTTCCAGCTTTGTCGCCATTTTTCATTGACATAAAAGTCAAACATGTCTTGCCATACTGGGTTTCTGGATTTAAGACGAGGGGGTGGGTGGGTAGGTCATTTAGTAACTCGTGGATTGGGAGATCCTGTGTATTGTCAGGAAAGTGTTGTTCTATCTACTCATGTACCGTTGCTTCTCGGCATCTTACCTCTGAAAGTGGTATGTTGCTGATCAGATGTAGCCAGGAGACTGGGGTCTGCCAGTTATTACTCTCATACACTCATTTAGATGTACATTGATTTTTCTAGTGTGAGCATTACGTTGCCATACTGGAGCACAGTACCCAGCAACAGGGTAAACCTTGGGGAGAGCGGTTGTTCCTAGTGACTGCGCATCAACTCCCCACGAAGTACCAACTAGCTTCGTCATGATGTTGTGCCGTGTTTTAAGTTTTTGACTTGTGTTTTCCAGATGTTTTTTGAATGATATGGAAGATTCTAAGGTGATGCCAAGATATTTAGGAAGAGATTATGTTTCACTCTCTGGTGGCAGAAATTCACTCTGAGCTGCTGATGTGCTATTCCATTGCTCAAGTGGAATGCGCATAGTTCTGTTTTCATCGCGTTCGGACAAAGTCTCCACTTCATATAAAACTCATTGAAGGTTTCTAAGTCGTTTGGGAGAGTGCTTTCACCTTCCTCTAATGTGGCAGTTTGGACAGCGATAACGAAGTCATCAGCGTAGCGGAATATATTGCCGGTTGTTTCGGGTATGTCACTGGTGTACAAGTTGAAGAGCAATGGAGCTAATACTGACCCTTGAGGTAATCCATTTTTTATCGTAAATTATTTATTTGTCTTTTCCACGACGGTGACCTTAAAATATCGGTTGATCAACATGTTCTTCAGGAGTGATGTTAATTTCCTGCAGAGTACATGGTTTTTAAGTGTAAGTATCAGTCCATCCAGCCAAACCGTATCATATGCCGCTGTTAAATGGACAAAAGATACTGATGTTTTTAATTTCTTCTGAAATCCAGCTTCAGTATATGATGTCAGTGCTAATAATTGTACACAACAACTCCGTTTTAGTCTGAAATCTGCCTAGTATGTTGGTGTTACGTTATTTATTATTCTCTGAATACTGTTAAGTATGAGTCGTTTTAGAAGTTTATAACAAACACTGAGTAGAGCAGTGGCTAGACAGCTTGAAGCACCATCTGCTGGTTTGTTCAAAATCATGTATGGACGATAAACCTTTCTTCAAACTTTTGGAATCGCCTGCGTTTAGCTGCT
This sequence comes from Vandiemenella viatica, assembly GCA_031002005.1. Classification (NCBI taxonomy): domain Eukaryota; kingdom Metazoa; phylum Arthropoda; class Insecta; order Orthoptera; family Morabidae; genus Vandiemenella; species Vandiemenella viatica. Next base: position 56,015 of record JARYHS010014435.1, read on the forward strand.
ACCCAGACAAGAACAACAGAATCTGAGGAGCCATTGTCTGAGGCCTGACGATAGCAGACCAGTTGGGAAGAGTGTATAGTGGGCGTCAAACCAGTTTAATACTACTTGCACGAGTGGGGGGGGGGGGGGGCGGAGGGCAAGCATGTTGCTGTCCATAGAAGGACACGGCTATGAGATGTATGGTGGAGGAGAGAAAGCCGGTTGAATCCTGTTTATGGAACATCACTTGCTCACAATTCATCAATCTGGCATCTGATGAGTGTATAAATGTTCCTCCCATTATACTTGAAGACTATTTTGAAAAATGCAACGGATAGATGACGTATTTTGTGAAGCAAATTGTTGTAACTTTTAGAAGTTCCTACACTGGTGACGATGATAGAGAATGAATTCACCATTCTGTCGGTGAAAATAAACCTGTGGTTTGATGTAATTTTTTCTAGGGTTCACCCACGAAGTTGGATATGTAAACTGCGACAGAGTTTGAATGTGAAATAGTTATTGGGTTTCGGGGGAGATTTATTTTCGTAATGTAATTAGCAATTGGCCACACATACAGTGTCGCGACAATCTGTAGTTGTGGAGAGAATTAACTGAATAATACACGTTATGCATCGCAAGTGGGTCTGCAGAGTATTTACTCTGGGGGCTTCACAACAAACCAGGTCATATTATATGACACCAACGAACAGTCCACAGCCTACTTAAGATCTGAAACAGCAAGTAAAGCTAAATGCTGTATTCAACGTGTTATTGTCTCGTCGTTACAATAATGTAACCGAGCCTGTTGGGTGAGCGATAAAGATCTGTCCTCGCAGTTGGGCAGAAGTGAAGTTCGAATGACAGTATGGGGATTCAGAATTTCACTATCCACGATTCCCTCAAATCACTCCAGGCGAATCCCGGGATGGTTCCTTTAAAAGGTCGATGGCCGAACTCCTTGTGCCCTGCCTCTAATGACCTTGATATAAACGATATGTAAAGCCATAAGGAAAACAATAACTGTAAATGGGTGGGCCTTCTTGTTCCCAATTGAATTGCCGTGGTTATGTTTGTGGCAGTGGCAAATGCCGGTTACCACTGGAACACTATGACTTTTACAAGAATCGATAACGAGCCCGTCAGAACAAGAAGCCAGTTACGTAGCTAAATCTGTTTTACTGTAAGAGCAGCCATGAAGTGCTGGCACCTACAGTAGTTTCATCCTTTTCCTTGTTTTCATACTTGGCCACGGCACAAATAATACAACAACAGTTTAAAATTTTTCGACAGCGCGGGATTTAAATCCCCGTCCGGCGAGACAGATTTCGGTTTTTCATGTTTCCTAAACAATTGCCAGCTGAATTTCGGGATGTTTCCTTCAAAAGCCTATGGTTGAATTCCTTCCCATTCCTTGCCCCCAGTTCTTTCCAGCCACTAATGACCTCGTCCTTCGACGAGGCATAAAACCATTAAAAATGATGTTCATATGTACATAAAGGCACCCAGTAACAATATACGCAGTCCTGACTAAGTCCACTACCTAATGTTAAAATTAAGGTGAACGAACTATTAAGGTGAAATATTTTCTTTCATTAAACGGGAATATACCTATTTTTAAAAAAGAATTGACTTAAGACGTGCTGCAAACATGAATTTGCAACTTTGACATTTGTGTAATTGTGATATTGGGTACACTGTCGCTCATAACCGCTTTCGACCACAATGAAAATCCGGTAATTGGTCGCAGTCCAGAAAACCCAGTAATCGGTCGGTGATCATGTCACAATGCCGAAATTCCGGTTATCCATAGTGGTTTGCGATTTCAGGTCCGACGTATTACAGTATTTTTGTCCGCAGTGGAGAGAGTGTCGCTTGTTTTAGCTCCACTATAATAGGTGCGGGTGGTAACAATGGGGGCGGCAATCTCCACATTTGGGAAAATTCTTAGATCCACCACTGGGAAACAAAGGGTGGCACATTCGGTATCGCACAAGGGCGTTCAAATACTGTAGTTAGCGGCGGGCCTGCACCTACGTGGGGTTTTCACGAATCTATAGATTCAATAATATTTATTTTTGTGTTGAAAACACATAAGGTAAAAAAGTCAACAATGATTGATCACATTATAACTGCTAATACTGTTTCTAAAGAAGTTTGTAAAGAAAATTGAAAAAAAAATGATTTCTGACAAAACCAATATATATATTTTTAAATGCCTACTTCTTAAATGTTTTACAATTAAACATGTAGTATTTTTACAGTAAAAGAGATATTTATTACTACTCTTCAAAATAAAATACCTTTCATTAATAAATACTTCCTTTTACAAATTTCCTCATTATTATATCTCAATTCGGTGACTGACCAAGATAATGAGCGAAATATTCGCACGAGTCAGTCAGTATACATGAACTCTTCGTTTAAAGATATAAGAGTTCCTTGCTAGTAAGTATCTGAAAAATCTACGAGATGGCGTAAGAGTTGTTTCCAAAATATCAACCATAAAAACTGATTGTTTTTTGTAAATTGCGTGTTTCTGCAATGATAAACGTAAACTTTTTTTCCGAGTTATCAAACCACGTGGCATCCTGAACCTAACCCAGACCAGCACAAACATCAAGCGTCATGCACGTGCTGTCTCAGAGGGACGTGCCTCTTAAATCGTTATTTATTACAATCACAGGTTCTCATATGCTAACCTAACATACAGCACGTTCCATCCTTCTTATGAAAGCGACACCACCCTATACTAATTAGCCGTGGGCGCGTGCAGGTGTCATCCAGACTTGTTTAACCAACACCACCACCACCACCCCTCCTCGCTACCGACTGGCTTAAGGTTGAAGCGATACTTAATCAAGTACTGTTTATCTCGCCGGTGTATCAGCCGAACGCTGGTGATTCAAAACATATCGTAATTGGCTTATAGTGTAAGCACGATATTGAGCCTGTTGTCGTACTCAAAAAGTGGGATACAAGATGGTGTTACTTATGTATGAAGAATCCGGGTACCAGATGTAGTGTCCGATTTATTGAACACCGAAAAAAAGACAACGTACCGCTCGACGAAGTTAATTGATGTACTATCAATAATGTTCATGTGACTCAAGGCAGATACAATTCAACATGGGCTATTCCCTCATAAGAGATGAAATCTTGCATAAAAAAGTTACTTGTGATTGTTGATGTTAATTTTATTGTAACTATACTTTGAGCCTAGGTTAAAGTGTGTGTGACACTAAAAAGACATGAAAAAAATACATTGTATCGCAACTACATATTTTTGCTGTTATGTTATTCGACTGGTTTGATGCAATACTCCATCCCTTCCTATCTTGTACTAACCTATTCATCTCAACGTACCCCTTACAACCCATGTCCTCAATTAATCTGCTTAATATATTTTAATCTCTATCTTCCTCTACAGTTCTTATCATCGACTGTTCCTTCCACCAGCAAATTAACCGACCCAGCATGTTGCAACATATGACCTACCAGCCTGTCTATTCTTTCTGTAAGCTTCTTCCACAAACTTCTCTCCTCATCCAGTTTTTTCGGACACTCGTTCATTTCTCACTTTCATCTGTCCACTTAATTTTGAGCATACTTCTGTAGCACCACATTTCAAATGCTTCAATTTTCTTTATTTCCGGTATTCCCCAAGTCCATGTTTCGCTACCATAAAGTGCTGTTCTCCACACAAAGAGTTTTTTTTTTTAAAAATTTAATCCAAGATCAATATTTGAAACTAAAAGGTTTCTCTTGTTCATGAAGGCACCTTTTGCTAGTGCTATTCTGTTTTTAACATCATTCCTGCTTCGGCCATCGGTTGTAATTTTACTTCCCAAGTAACAGAATTCACTTACTTCTCCTATTGCATCCGATCCTATTTTTATATTTAATCTACTAGTATTGGTATCATTTCTGCTACATTTCATCACTTTTGTCTTGCTTTGATTTATATTCAGTCCAAAATCTTCATTCAGTATTTCGTTCATGCCATTCAGTAACTTCTCTATATCCTCAGCCCTCTCTGCTAATAAGACAATGTCAACAGCAAATCGTAGCATAATGATTTTTCTCCCTGAAAACTTATGGCACATGGAAATTTTTCTTTAACTATCTTCATTGCTTCTTCTTCATACAAGTTGAATATTAACGGGAATAGGCTACAGCCTTGTCTCACATCCTTTTAACTGATGCATGTCTCGTGATTCTTTACTTTTATTATAGCCACTTGATTCTTATACAGTTTATAGAGTTTTCTTCTATCTCGATACTTTAGATCTGACTTCTATAAAACTTTGAATATCTTGTCCTATCTAACATTTGACCATGATATAATCTAGCTGATAACTGCCTATATGTCCAGGATGTTTCCAGTGTATATCCTTCATGCAAGGTGATTAAACAGTGTGTTTGCCGCAACTAGCTTTTATCTCTCACAAAATTCTAACAAAGTGCTTCCCCGCTCATTTCATTTTCCTACACCAAAACTTCCTACAGTATTCCCCTCTTTTCCTTCTCCCACTATCGCATTCAAATCACACATGATTATTAAATATTCCTCCCCCTTCACATTGTGGATTAACTTTTCAATTTAAGTGTATATTTTCTCTATTTCTTCGTCATCTTCCTGTAATGTTGGCATATACGCTTGTAGTAATCTTGTTAGGACGGGCTTAGTTTCTAACCTCATCAAAATAATCCTGTCACTAAACTGTTCATAATAACTCACCCGCTTCCCTACTTTCTTGTTCATTACAAATCCTACACCAGTAACTCCATTGTCAGCTTGTGTATTATATATTCTGTGTTCCCCAGACCAGAAATCCTGTTCGTCCTTCCATTTAATCTTACTAATCCCAACAACATCTAACTTAAGTTGTTCCATCAACATTTTTAAATTTTCTAACCATCACTGTGCAATCAAAAATATATTTTAAACAGCGTATATAGCATAACTAAATAAATGTCATTTTCAAGGGTTTATTAATTTATTTTTCTTGAGGTCTCGTGATGGAGCGCATCATAAATCTTTTATATTGTAGCAGAATGACTTTCGGATAATCTTCTGGAACCATCGAGACTTCGCAGCTCCTTTCACGGGTATAATTGCATCATCTTCACTAACATTTAAAAATAGAACAGTATAGAGTATACTGAAGGTTACACCATCAGCGTTTGAAGGTACTACATTGTAATCATCGCCGATGACGAGTGGCTTTCCAATAGGATAGCAAAGATGGACTGAGCTGGAATATTTCGTCAATAATGAAGTCAGTTCGTGTCGGAGCGTGGATGGGGATGTTATAAGGACTCGTTGGATACAGGTTATGAGTTATGGGAGAAATAGGTAACTGCTAGTGAACAAACAACTGTTGGTGAACGGGGATGGTGGGAAGGAAGCTGGGGTGCGAGAAGATGCCTCTTGATTTTTTTGTTTATGGCTTTACGACGATGATGACGACGACGAGGTCAGTTGTGTCGGGTAAGAATTGGGAAAAATTAACGAATAGGTGTTCGATCATGGCCTTTCGAAGAAAACATCCTGGCAATTTGTCAGGAGTGAATTGAGGAGATCATGGAAAACCCTAATCTTGATTCCCGGACTGACGATTCACGGTCTCCTGCTGACGAGTGGGGCACCCTGTGGGTTGAGAGGCAGAAACTTTGGTTGCTGTGGTGATGGAGTAAATTGCTATGTCTGCTGTACTCGATGTTGTTGCTGAATTTGCATTGACGGATTATTTGCATGCTGTGTCAACTTTAGAGTGGTTGGACTTTGTGATTGATGATTCCATACGACTCCTTTATTGTCGTAAAATTGAAGTCAAGTGAGAATATCCTAGACTTCCTTCACAATTCTGCTCTTTTCGTTCTCCCACTACCACATTCCAATCACCCATGATTATTAGATATTCATCCCTGTTCACATTTTGGATTAATTCTTCAATTTAAGCGTATATTTTCTCTATTTCTTCATCATCTTCCTGTGATGTTGGCATGTACACTTGTACTAATGTGGTTGAGCCGGGCTTAGTTTCTAACGTCATCAAAATAATCCTCTTACTAAACTGTTCACAATAATTCACCCGTTTCCCTACTCTCTTATTCAGTACAAATCCTACACCAGTGACTTCATAGACAGCTTGTGTGCTAATTATCCTGTGTTCCCCATACCAGAAATCCTGTGCGTTCTTCAATTTAATCTCACTAATCCTAATACTTGTAATTTAAGTCGTTCCATCTCCCTTTTTTAGTTTCCCAATCTACCAGCTCTATTCAGACTTCTAATATTCCACGCTCCGACTCGTAGAAATTTTCTATCCATTCTGATGACTCCTCCCTGAGCAGTCTTCACCAGGAGATCCGATTGGGGGACTATTTTACCTTCGGAATATTTTACCTAGGAAGAAGCCATCATGATATATGTAATTTGAGAGGATTACATGCCCTCGGGATACCCTTAAGGACTTTAATGCAGTGGTTTCCCGTTGACTTCTGCTCCCCATGGCATTTAATATTTCTGATCCATCCGCCTTTAGGGACCGTTTCCATCCCCAAGGGCACGAGGGTGCCCTGAACCACTCTTTTACTCTCCTTTCAGAGGCCATTGGCAAGCAATAGGTGACTTCTTATACCGGGAATCTTTCAGTAGCCAGAGCCTCGTCCGTGCAAACAAGGGTGCACCACGTGAAGGAGAGGTTGACATTTGGTTGGAAGAGGCTAACATAGTATCTCCCAAACCCTTACTCCCCCTCTTTCCGGTACAACCGGCTAAACAGTTTACCTCGGTGAACATTGTATTCGTTTGGCGTATAACATACAGTGAAATAGACACAGTATTATTAGATAATATTTAACTCACCACAGAGTTCAGCCGCCATGTACGGCGGCCAATACGCTGAATGTGGCCACTTTTAGATGCAGCCGTCGATGTACCATATGTTTAATAGTATAACAATGGTAGACAAAGCTGCCGAAGAAACCAACATAGCTAGTCATATGCAATATCACCCAAATGAGATTGGTGATAATACGAGCGGAATAATGGAAATCATTAGCAGAGCCCTCAACACTGTGAACACAACACCATCAGCTGCTTATAGCACATCAGGTCTGCGAGAACTGCAACTTCTGAGTGAAGAAGAAGCATCAACAAATTCAACAATGAAGCGTCCATACACTCCACTAATAGGCGATGGCGTCGAAAGCGAGAGCAATACTGTTCCGCGAACATCACGGCAGACCCGACCAACGGGAGATAACAATATGGAGACAACGCCACCAGAAAACGTGCAGTGACATCACACAACAAGAACAATCTAAAGCAACGAACTGCAGGTAAATAGTGCAGCACTGGCCTATTATCACAGTTATGACTTGGGACCCTATTACCTCTTCATAGAAAGTAAGAATAAAAACACATATAGAATCCAACCAAGAAATAAGGAACAATATCGTACAGATAACTCCGGCATGTTATAATCGCATTAAAATATAAATGAAAACGATACCTTAGCCAACACCCTGACCCAGAGTGCCATTTGGCAGTGAAATAGCCTTATGCTTAATTCTCTTTCAACACACAGCAGGGGTAATCAGAAATGTGATGACCGAATTGAAAGAAGAAGATATAACGGCTGTAGAAAGGAGCTCATATCGTGTGGTAAGCATGCATGGTGTTAGGTGCCCTGTTGGTCCCTATGTCAAGCCTGTAATGCAGTGTTATAACTATCTTCACTTTGGATATCACAGCAAAAGGAAACGATGCATCATTTGTGCGGACCTGCACGAGGGAAAAGATTCTGCGAAACAAAGTAGCCCAATATGTGTTCGTCGTAACGGTGGTCACCCAACTTTTGATAAACAGTGCCTTGAATATGTCAAACAAAATAAAATCAGTCAGACTATAGCCCATCAGAATGTAAGCTACTAACAAGCCCTAGAGAAAATCAACTCTCCATCGTGCGTTATTATCGCACTAAGATCAGAAAAATCTGATACAACACTCCAAAACAATAGAGCACACCAAGAAAACCTTGAACAAATAGCCTGCTTCCCAGAGCTGATGCGGCCTCAGTCTTCCCAGTGCAACTCCCACTACAAGTACAGCAAGCCCACATGCAGGTAAGTGAGTTCAGATGTATCCAGACAAACCCTGTGCTCATGAACTAGGCATCTACTCATAACATCGAAAGGCACGGAATAACTCACAGAACCGTGAGCAGCTCGGGAGTAATTCCATATTTTTTTAAATAAATAAAAAATCTATTGTATTCCAGCACAAAATGAACTTTGAATCTATCGTCTGTAATCGATACCTCTCTCACCTTGGGATGGTCTTAAAGACCCAACAACAACTGAATTCTTGGCGAACAAAATGTTTGAAATATAATGTGTATACTAAATCAGTTTGCAGGTAACTATTTGCTGGATCCAACTCAATATGGCCCAAATGTAAAATAGTTTTTGCTACGGCCACTGGCTATGAGTAGGTTAGATAATAGCGCACCTTGAAGAAACAGTGGAACGACACCGCACTGTAACGCATTTCACCAATGGAATGCAAGGTCTACTACGGCCAATAAAGATAGCTTGCTACAATACTCCTTAATGAATAACATTGCCACACTAGTCATAAGCGAGACTTGGTTAAAACTGGGTTTGTCTTTCTTATTAAAAAATTATAATATTGTACAGGCAAATAGATCTGACGGATATGGCATTACAGCCCTACTTATACAGAAGACAATACCATATTAGTTGCTGAACATTACACCGAAAAACTTCTCCTTCGAAGCCTGCACCGCACGGTTTCTATCTAATGCCAATCATATGACGTTAGTATCTGTTTACAGGTAGCCAAGTCAACCTCCACTTCCAGCTAGATGAAGCAAAATTGATCCTAGGTGACTTTATCGCCCACCACTCCCTTTGGGGAAGTGCGTATGACGACTGCAATGGCTGACTCGTCATGGAAGTTAGTCATACAAAATGACAACTGTGCAAACCCGCAATAAAGGACCTACACAACTACAATCATCTGTTGACGTATCACTTGCATCTCTATCCACTACTCGATACATAACATGGAAAGTCATTGAAGCGACTATCGGATCGGACCATTTTCCGAGTCTGGTGAAGCTCTGTAACACTGAAATGAGCGGGCGAACTATCGTCTAGTACTACAAATGGAACATCACGCTGGAATAAGTACCAACAGGAAGTCGAAACTCATTTAAACATTACAAACTCACTGATGACATAAGCAACGACGATAGTGCCTCAGTAAACTGCGTCGAGAAAGCTGCAGATTCCAGTTTCCCCAAACACAACCAAACTCATGTGATAAGCACATCCGCTGGTGGGACCAGGCGTGCGAGGAAGCAACAAAAGAAAGAAAGGAAGCTATCAATACCTACAGGATACATCCTACAATGATAAACTATATCTAATGTAAAAGAACAAGCGCGAAAAAAAAAACTAGGAAGAAGAAAAAGAAAAACTGGGTACACTATTACTCCAGACTTAGCCTCAACACGCCGGTCAAAGAAGTGTGGACGAAAGTTCGTAGACTGAAAAATGTAACATAGGTAAAAGTCACAGAGCACACACCTCCATTGAACGTTCTGACCGACCTGCTAGAAAGCTTAACACCTCCCCCCACCCCCCCTCCTTTATGTATATCCTCGACCACAAAACGTGTATGATAATATGCAACAGATTCTCTGCCAACCTTCCCAGAGCAAAGAGCTAAATAGAACACTGGCCTCTGGAACATCCACAGCACTGTGGCCGAATAACATACATTACCCGATGCTTCGCACACTCCCCACAAATGGTAGAGAATACTTGCTTGAAGTAATGAATTGTACTTGGACCGAGTGTGTGTGTGTGTGTGTAGCTTAAAGACGCGTCAACAACTAGGTCATTAGCGCTTTGAACAGAGAAGTGCGATACCACACCTGTGAAAACCAGAATAATTTTCATAAGAAAACCTCGAAAGGTAGCGGACTGTGCCCCATCATACAGTCCAATATTTCTGTTGTCTTATATGTACAAAGTGCTTGAAATAATGGTAAAATATATACTTGAATGTTGGTTTGAACATAATACGCTATTGCTATTCATCCAATAAGGTTTTGGAGAGGTAAAGGTATTAACGATATACAAGCGCGTCTCATTAGTGACCTACACTTATTCATTAACAATGGTTGCCATCTATATAGTTCTCAATTCGGAATACGACAATGTCTTTTCCGCCGATCCTGAGCAAAAAATTAATGGATAATAGTGTGCCAGACCACTTAACAGTGTGGCTGCTACCTATTATTTCCAATAGATAGTCAGTAGAAAACCGTCAGCTTGGGGCCAAGAAAATGTAGTTAAGGGGTACCACTGGGATCAGTCTTGTCTCCATTACTTTTTAATATCTATACAGCTGACTTCCACAAGATAATGCCGCAGTTGGTTATAGTCCTACAATACGCCGACGACATCTGCCTTTATACAGTAGGCACAAGCATTGAAAGTTGTCAGACTATATAACATGAAGCGATGTTAAAATTGAGACAGTAGTTGTTCATCAATGGATAAGAGATAACAATCAATAAAAGCTCAGTCTGTATATTTAGTCGTCGTAGAATACCCCAATGACCAGCATAATCTTTGGACCTTACCATCTTTCAGTAAAGAATATCGTGCAGTATCTGGGACTAACAATTGGTAATAAACTCAAATGGATGTGGACACATCACACATATAGAGAAAAAAAGTCTGGTCAGCCAACAACCTGGTACGAGCGGTAACAGAATTAAAATGGGGAGCAAGCCCACCAATTGTACTGGTACTATACAGATCTTTAGTCCGGTCACATTTTTACTATGTTACGGATCGGCTTCCAAACGTACACCAGCCGGGCTAGATGTTCTGCAGTATAGAGTACTACGCATCTGTTTGTGGGAAATTCAGTTCACACCCAGGATTGCGTTAATTGCAGAAACAAGTGAACTTTCTCTACACCTACGCTGGTTCTGTTTATCCTCAAAATTCTTACTAAAACAAGGACAGCTGTCTGATTAAAAACTAGTTAACTCTATCCATAAACTATCAATGGACTTTCGAAGAAAAAGTTACTGGAACCATGGATGACTGACACCTTTGGTCTCGCCATATCTTTAAACCAAAACTAAGCGATAAAATTTGCTAGATTAAACAACTATATCGCCACGAATCACCACTATGTCTTACACTTAAAGAGATAACAGTAAATGGTCAAATATACCCAAGAAAATCCCAATAAACAGACATACTTGGAAAATCTGAATAAATGGTTTCCGATCAGGAGGATATATACAGATGGGTCCAGAAACAATAATTATGTAGGGATAGCATTCATCAACCATGACCTCTACTGTGACTGCAGAACTAATTGCAATGCTTTATGCCCATAATATGTTAGGAGATTACAGGATAATATCATCGTTGTACTATCTGATTCGCTCTTTACGCTAATCTCACTAAAGAACCAATATTTAAACCAAAGTAACAACCCAATTATATACGAAACCATTAAAATAAACATACACCTGGAAAATAGTAATACAGAAAACTATTAGCGCTTTTCTGGGTAAAATGACACTATGTGAGTAGGGGCAATGAATTAGCCTACCAGCTGGCAAAGGAAGCAACCGAGACTGGGAAAACTATTCACGTATACCCAAGTCTGACTTAATAGTGACATTAATGGAGAACCTATACAAAGACTGGGACGAAGAAAGGAGAGACATGTCCAATATGAAGGGTAAGCACTACGCAAACAAACACCAGGAAATTGTAAAACGACCATGGTTCGTAAATATTCGATGCCCCAGAAAACAATATGCCATTATATCCCGAATAAAATTTGTGGCATGCACTCTGGAAGTACCTATATAGGATCGGTGTGGTAGACGATCCATACTGTGAATGTGGTCAAGGAGAAGACGTCAACAACATATTCTTTCTGTGTCCAATAAAAAAGATATATCCGACAACCTTATTAATAAATGTATTAATAATTGTAACATACTAATCCTATTATTTCAATACTAATTAAATATTATGAAAATTGTAATGCCTATATTGTACCCTGTAAACCCGATACTTTAACATATATAATTTAGTTTGCAACATGTCTTTTTAACGTGTATTAATGAATTATGCAACTGGTCATAATAATATACAAGTATACAAACATGTAAATCAGGGCTAAATGACCTGCATGACTGAAAGCCAAATAAATTATTAAAACAACCTTCCTCCGCCGGCTCTGTTTGTACTGGTACTATCTTTGTATGACCTATGCACAAAGTCGTTTAACCGGTTGGTCTAAAGCATCCATTATCTCTCTTCCCTGAGCTAAGTGATGCAATTCAGTATCTTTAGCTATATTTGGATCCTGTGGTGAAGTGCTGCTTGATCCTTCTTAAGCCCCTAGAAGTATTTGTTGTTGCTATTGCTGTTATTTTGCTGCTGCTGCATCTGCAGTTGCTGTTGTTACAGTCTTTCTGTAGCACGTGGAATGTGTCGCAGCTCACTCGCAAAAGTTAATGCTTGAGGCTGCGAAACTTCACTCGGAATATAACTCACTGATTGTGCCTGTGAGATAAGGTTATTAGCATAGCACGCCTCTAGTGCCGGTTTAATCGCTCTCTCCCGTATCTGGGAGATCAGTCATAGTTAGGCTGCGCTGCAAATATTCACTAATTGTCCACTAAATGCACTATGTAGAATGATTAAACTTTATATATTACAAGACAAAACTAAACACTCTGTAGAAATGGGAATCTTCCAGAAGAACTAGACGCGTGAACGGTAAGTGGAGCGAGCTGTTAGGCAACAACCTTCCCAATCGACTGCTACCTACGAACTGTTTCCTGGAGTAATCAAGATATTTTTTCTTCCGAAATTACCACGCATAATCTTAAAAGTAATGAACACCATCTTGAAAGAAGGAAAAGTCCGCTCTGATTGGACAAAGGGAATTGTATTCCCAATATGTAAAAAGGGTAACTGAAGAAAATGTAACAATTACAGAGGAATAACTCTTCTAACCCATGGACTCAAGCTAATGGAAAAAATTATAGAAGGCTAGATGAGGAAAGTCATTGAACCACAGCTTGAAGAAAAACAGTATGGATTTAGACATAACAGATCAACAACAGATCTCATCTTCACTACTCGTATGTTCATGGAGAAAACATTGGGAGAGAGGAAGATATGTCATATTTATTTTCTTAGATATTTAAAAGGCCCATAACAGTATACCTAGGGATAAATTTTGGGAATGTCTGACCAAACGGAAGGTACTAACAAACTTGTTCACCAAAGTTAGTATGCTTTATGAGATCAGTCAAAGCTGCATTCAAATTAGAGACTCCTATTCATACTGGTCTGTGACTACCAAAGGTGTTTAGCAAGGTAACGCATTATCACCGGTGTTGTTCAACATTGTAATGGACGAAATTATGAAGAGAGTAAAACAGCAACTCAACCCTGATGACTTTAAATCATTTGTATTTGCAGATGATGTTCTGATTTGGGGAAATACAGAAGAGGAAGTGCAACAGAAACTGAACCTCTGGAGTAAGCATTTTAAGGAATTTGGACTTAAAATAAACCACACAAAACCTGTGGTTATGGCTATCAGTAGACAGAATATGAAACCCGTTATCTATCTAGGATGGCGAACAATTGAATCAGGTGGATAATTTTCAGTACCTTGGCAGTAAAGTGACCTCTGACAGTCGATTTCAGATTGAAATTACCAATAGGGTAAAACAAGGAGCCCAGTTTTATCATCAAGCTTAGACACCTTTTGTGGGACAATCATGTTCCAATTACAGCCAAAATGGCACTGTATAATTAATACTTCTTACCAAATACAACGTACAGCCTGGAAGTATGTACCACTACCAACAGAGATGAAAACAGACTCCAGGTGGCCGAGATGAAGTTTCTGAGATCAATGGTCCAGAAAACCAGAAGAGACAAGATCAGGAATGAAGTGATCCGCAAACAGATCCCAGTCAGTGAAACCCTCCAAGAAAAAATTGCCAATACAAGACTGCGATGGCTAGGACACGTCAAGCGGATGGACCCTACAAGATCACCGAGGCTATGGATGGAATAAGAATTGGATGGTAAAAGACCAAGAGGCCGGCGCAGAAGGAGATGGACTGATCTTGTGAAATTGGACCTACAGGATAAAGGTGTAAAATGGTCGAAAATCCAAGAAGAGGAAACATACGGGGACAGTCAAAAGTGGAGATCGCTCTTTCACCGCACCCGTGAAGCAGGAGACAGAAGAAGAATGATGATGATGGATGATGAATCTTAAGATGCCGCCTGCCTCGGTAGCTGGATTGTAAAGATTGCTGACTCCGATTGCATAGGGTCGCAGGTTAGACTCTGGTTGAGGACATAGGTGCTGTGTGTGTTAATGTTGTATCTGTTTTGTAGTCCCTGTCATTTGTTTGAAACAATATATATGCTAACCAGATAAACCACAAACAGTGGATGATTCATAATCATGGTTGAGTTGGCTGTATGAACTAAGTAGCCGACAGCCATTATATGTATAAAGGTAGTCATACACCTGGAGGCCGGGCCTTAAGGAAACAGCCCACGGGCCAGACCTCCGGGATTTCATCGAAGTCACCTTGCACACACACGAGGCGTTAAAATCCTCAAGGGTTTCTCAGTCTCAGAGCTGGCTTCATGATGACAGCATCCGATGATGTTCACGTGTTGGCTGCTGTTGGTTTATTAATCGCGGCAAGTAGCGCTAAAACTCGCGCAAAACAGCCCTTCAGAAGAAATGTATGGTGCAAAGAGTGGCTACTCAAAAGAGTAAAATATTCTAACACAAATCTTCTTTCGGAATTGAAGTATTTTCACAAAGATTTTCATAATTATTTGAGGATGGACGATGAAACCTATTTATATCTGTTATCGTTAGTCACTCCATTATTTACAAAGAAAGATACCGTTATGAGGGAAACAATTTCGGCCCACGAAGGACTTACCGGTACGCTCTGGTTTTTGGCAACGGGAAGAAGCTATGAAGACCTCATGTCTTCAACAATAAATTCTCCTCAAGCCCTTGGCTACATAATACCAGGAACATGCGAGGCCATTTATTATGTTCTTAGCAATGATTATATGAAGATTTCTCTTTAACACTCTGATATTAATTAATATAATTGATTTATTCCAATTCGTAAATGCATCAACAACATAAGATTAAGCTTAAATGACATAAAAACTAAATTAAAATAATATTTGTTTAAAATCATGTTGTCATTAATACTAGTTGATCATATCACGTGACTTCAATTGCATTATAATTTGATAGAACAATTGCCGCTGTCTAGTTGTTTTGAAGTAATTTATCAGAATGTGCTGTGGTTTATAATGATCTTGCGACTGTTGCTGGAAACGGTTGTGGGCTGGGACTATTCGATGAGGTTCCTGGACCAAAAAAATAATTAAAAATATTTTTAAAAAATTGAAAAATAAAATCCAGAACTGCTGCCTACAAAAATAGTACAGGACGGAAGTAGGTAACCGTTGCTCACTGTAAGGCATTCTTAAACAGCCCATTTCGGCTTGAAACAGGGTGTCATTAATTATTTTTTCTGTTATTAGCATTTGATTGGTCTGAAGGCCACGTAATTTCATGGCTACACATTTGCTAACAACGTCAAAGTGATCTTCTTACTAGCCGGTTTTTTTAATGTTCTTCAACACATCACTTCGCAAAGTTTAATTTCCTGTAGCTGCTGATTTTTTTTACTATAGATTGCTTTTTTTGCATTTGGCTCATTATCCTTCAATATTTATGCCAGCTTGGCGTAGGCAGCTTATCGTTTGTTATTGTCGTAGTATTCCTGGTACTTCAGTTACCATAGAAACGGCTCACTTTCATACATTTTTATAAACGCGGAACATCACGAAACGGAACAGTACAAACAAAACAGAGAAAGAAAATCGCAACACACACAGGCACTCACGAGAAATCTTCGAAGGTCGACTGACCGCAGGACACACACGTTGAGGTTCTCACCGTCCTATCCCGGCCTTCGGGGAAATAAGAATTGTTTTTCGGTGAGGATTTGGTCGCACGAGTAGGGCCACTGGGGTGCGGCCACGGCCTCAAGGAAATGCCCACTCACGTTAGGGGATCCTTCAAGGCCGGGAGCATTCCTTTAGCTCCTTTAGCTGAGGTTAACCACACACCCACCTACATTCCTAATTCACATTCTGAATATCCTTAAACACATTTTAGAAGCCAATCTTGGTACCAGTCATAAATTTATGTGTTCATATTACTCCATAATAAAGAACAAAAAACTGTTATTTTTTCCATTCGTTTTTAATAGTAATTGTCATAAGACTATGTCAAAAACGTCCATTATATTTCCGTTAAGGAAATAAATTCCTCAGCAGTAAGTGTGAGGATAATTTATAATCTAAACGAATTTTGACCAAATAATTAAAATATATATATATATTAAGAAAATTAGATAATGTATCCTTCTACTGTGGAACAGTACATACTCAGTCACGTCAAAGGTAGGAGCGAATAGCTACAACGAATTTGTTTGAAACAACCCTACATCAAAATATACTCTGCAATCGTTTGCAGAACTTAATCTGACAATCGGTGCTATGGCACCTTCATAATTATATATATATATATATATATATATATATATATATATATATATCTATATATATATTCTATCCGTGTGAATGCCACTGAACTCCCCCCAAACGACTGGACTGATTTTAATTAAATTTTGTGTGTGTGATTAAGTTGATACATGAATGGTTTAGATTCAAAATTTGATTTGCAAATTCCCACCCCACTCCCCGTTTACCGCCTCCCCTCCTAATTTTCTATTATCATTATAGAAAGCCATAGTTTTTATCAGATTGCGATAAAATTTTGCATACGTATACTTTAAAACAAGGTGAAAAATAATGTCTACAATTGGTTTACAAAAACCATCCCCTCCCTCCCTTTCCACTCCCTTAATTTTTGTCATTGTTCTTTACACAAAGCCACAGTTTATATCGTTTGACCAATCACCATGAAAGTTAGCACATATATGTATTTTTTCATTGAGAAGGTTTCTGGCCATACAAATATCCAAAAACTACCCCCTTGCTCCCATTACACCTTTTGACTTTTATACAAATCCACAGTTTTTTTATACGATTTCAACGGAGCATTTCATACTTATAATTTAAAATAAAGAGAAAAATACTGTCAACTTTTTGTTTGCCAAACCAAACCCCTCTCCTCATTTACATCCCCTTAATTTTTGTCAGTGTTCTTTACACAAAGCTACAGTCGACACCTTTTGACCGATCACCATGAAAGTTGGCAAATATATGTATTTTTTCATGGAGAAGGTATCTAAACAGAGATATTAAAAAACCCTAACCTTCTCCCCTTACACACTCCTTCATTTTTATCCAAATCCATAGTTTTTTATCCGATTTCGATGGAACTTTGCATATATATTCTGGTATCCCGTCCCGACACCGTCACGTGCACAGAAGAGGGCATGGAGGTGGACAACCAATAGACGGCGCAGGCAGCGGGCCAAACTAGCGCCACTGCGTAGTAGTGTTCCGCCTCGGCCAAACAGAGGCGTCCTGCCGCGTATAAATACAGCCGGCGCGGTCCCACTAGACACAGTGCTGTGTTCGCTGCTCTTCGGTCTCGTCTCCGTCTTCCAGTGCATCACTTCTCGGACTCTCGCAGTGCTCGTCTCGGCTTACGTTTGGTTTTCTCCTTGGACTCTGTGAATCGCATATCGGACTCTGACAGTGCGCGTCTTGGCTTACGTTCGGCTTTCTCCTTGGACTTTGCTTCGGCTCGCTCGTGATCGCCTCCGTGTGACATTTCGGTCGCCGTGAGGACACAGCATATATCATTCAAAATAAAGATAAATATACTGTCAACATTAGTTTTACCAACAACAAAAACCAATCTCTCTCCCCCTATACATCCCTTAATTATTGTCAATGTTCTTTATACAAAGCTACAGTTTCTGTCAAATTCTGAAGGAATTTTGCATATGTATACCTTAAAACAAGCATGAAAAATACTGTCTACATTAGGTTTACAAAAGCACAACCATATTCCCCCTTTACCCCCATATTTTTTTAATTTCAGTGTCCCTTATAGAAACCCACAGTTTTAAATCCCGTAAAAATAAATCCAGCTTTTTTTAAGTTACGCCAGAATATCCACAAAATAAAAATATCCTAATTTTTTAACATGTACATCAGATTGTAACTTGTACCCCAAGCTTAAACGTTGTGAAAACCCATCGAAAATCCTTATTTTCTGCATGATGCTGGAACAAACGGATATATATTCCAGATACAGATTTATGTATGTGGTGTGTATTAATGCGTGTTTTTTAGATGTATTGACTATTAAGCAGCAACTTTAACAGATGATATGGTTAGGTTAAATGCAGCCAAGACCAAAATGTAAACTGATATTATGTATAACAGCATCCAATTCTGGGAATGTTTTGGTATATCAGTGTTTAGTTTACTTCTAGAAATTGCCAAATTTAATTAAGCTTGGCACACATGATTCACATCGGAAATATAAAAATAGTGTACGGGTAAATCAATCCCGATTAGAACGGGCAACGACGGGTTCTCTGCTAGTATTGTTATAAAAGAAAAGCCTGTGGGTAAACAATATTATTTTTTGTAATTATTTTTAATAGCTTTCGACCCAACAGCCAATCATTCACCTACAGCGTTTTTTGTGTGATCATCCTTAGTAATTTACAAACGTTTTTTGCTGTTAAGTGTATATAACATTTATATAACCACTCACGCCATCGGCCGGACTCCAACCGCTGTCCGAACGTGGTCAGTGAGTGGTAACGAAGGACACTAGTTCAAATACACGTCCTTTGGTACATATTTCGGGTTGGTATTGTTAATCAAAATCGGTCCAAATGAGTGTCAGGATGGTTTCTTCAAAAGACCATGTCCATATTCCTTCCTGTTCCTTGTCCCGAGTCCTTTCTCACTTCTAATGACCTCGATGTGGACTGACCATATGAGAAAATAATAACAAACCGGTAACCTCTCTAGCCCTTCGCTACCGTCGACGTCTGTTGCGTATCATAAATTCATTAGGAAAAGGTCGAAAACATTTCGTACATTTTCTGAGAAACTTCTTATGATATGAAATCGTGTCTGAAGGGAAAAATTACTGCTATGTTAACAAATGTTTTTACAGAGTGCGAGCGGTAAGACTTTTTCCCCGTCTCGTCCACGCAAAGGTTACTTGAGGCCAGAGAGTATTTGCGCCTAGGATCTAGAATAAATTGGGGCATGGAATTTTGAATGAATGTTTCCAATATTCACCTGGAGTGATTTAACGAACAATGTAAAACTGAAGATGGATGGCTGACGGGGATTAAATCCTCGTCCTGCCTAATACCAAACTAGAGCGTTCTCTCTTTCACATTTGTCGGTAATAAGAAATACAAGAAGTATGCATGCTAGTTGAAAATAATGGGAGATACTAAAGTTTTCCTACTTTCATTCTTTGAGCTTCTAAATCTGGAACCGCTGAGTGGCGTTGGAGACGGATTTATCTCTCTAAATTGTTATTGTAACTATTACAATTGTTGCGTTGTTATTAATATTATTATCTTGAACAGGTGGCTTGAGTAAGAAGATAGCACTAGTTTCAATTAATACACTCCTGGAAATTGAAATAAGAACACATTGACGCCGGTGTGTAAGACCCACCATACTTGCTCCGGACACTACGAGAGGGCTGTACAAGCAATGATCAAACGCACGGCACAGCGGACACACCAGGAACAGCAGTGTTGGCCGTCGAAGGGCGCTAGCTGCGCAGCGGTTGGGCACCGCCGCAGTCAGTGTCAGCCAGTTTGCCGTGCCATACGGAGCTCCATCTCAGTCTTTAACACTGGTAGCATGCCGCAACAGCGTGTACGTGAACCGTATGTGCAATCGACGGACTTTGAGCGAGGGCGTATAGTGGGCATGCGGGAGGCCGGGTTGACGTACCGCCGAATTGCTCTACATGTGGGGCGCGAGGGCTCCACAGTACATCGATGTTGTCGCCAGTGGTCGGCGGAAGGTGCACGTGCCCGTCGACCTGGGTCCGGACAGCAGCGACGCACGGACGCACACCAAGACCGTCGCATCCTACGCAGTGCCGTAGGGGACCGCACCGCCACTTCCCGGCAAATTAGGCACACTGTTGCTCCTGGGGTATCAGAGAGGACCATTCGCAACCGTCTCCATGAAGCTGGGCTACGGTCCCGCGCACCGTTAGGTCGTCTTCCGCTCACGCCCCAACATCATGCAGCCCGCCTCCAGTGGTGTCGCGACAGGCGTGTAGGGAGGGACGAATAGAGACGTGTCGTCTTCAGTGATGAGAGTCGCTTCTGCCGTGGCGCCAATGATGGTCGTATGCGTGTTTGGCGCCGTGCAGGTGAGCGCCACAATCAGGACTGCATACGACCGAGGCACAAAGGGCCAACACCCGGCATCACGGTGTGGGGAGCGATCTCCTACACTGGCCGTACACCTCTGGTGATCGTCGAGGGGACACTGAACAGTGCACGATACATTCAAACCGTCATCGAACCCATCGTTCTACCATTTCTAGACCGGCAAGGGAACATGCTGTTCCAACAGGACAATGCACGTCCTCATGTATCCCGTGCCACCCAACGTGCCCAGGAATGTGTATATAAAGTTTCCCATTCCTGGGACAATGAATTCACGGTGTTCTTATTTCAATTTCCAGGAGTGTATAAATATCGTCCTTTCCTCTTAATCGTTTTTGAAGTATATTCTGTCATTGCGTTGAAGGTATTACTTTGTAATGTTTAAACTGATCACAAAGACATAAAAATGAAACAATAAATAAAATTAATGCTTCCTTCCGTGATCAAGAAAATTTTTCTTTTTTCAAATGCATGGTTAAAACAAATCAAGGAGTTACTTTTCTGAATATTTGAAGGCGCTAATTAATTTCGTGACTTGCATCGCCATTTGCATAAATTTGTAGCGCCCCTTACTACTTATAATTAAACTTTATTTGTCATACACGGTTCTTTGATGCTGCAGCGTTAGAAATTGTGACAGTCCATTCAAGTTCTCTTATCGGTTCTGCAAACCTTTTTTCTGTGTGTTCATTAGCTATTCTTTTCAGCGTTTGTCATAAAAGTACATTTGCTACTGTCCGCTGTTAATTAAAAATGCTGTGATGGCTGGAAAGTTCTGAGTATAACGGCATCATTCCTCTAAAATCAATGGATTTCGTTATATCAATAATTATTATGGCTACCTGTGGAACTGTGAACTTTGTCTCTGTGCCTCAGAGAATTTCTTGAGCACGGGCACATAACTTATTTTAATTTAGTATTGGATGAAGTAGTGTGTTTTGAATGTCTCTTACATCTTGAATTTAGAGCACCTGCTGTCAGTTATCGGTTGTGGTGGTGTCCCATGTGGTAGTCGAGTCCAGAGGATAGTATAATCGAAAGGCGAGGCTTTTCACGAATTCTGTCTCCAACTGCACGCAGGTTTTAAACTACACATCGATACTATCATTGTAACTGTGTCTCAAGAAAATAGAGTTTCTGAAATTGATATAATAGCAACACGGAACTGCTTTCGGACAAAAGTCAGCGTAGTTTGAGTTCCGGCCAAGCTGAATCATAGTTTTAAGTTTTACAATGTTCCATCATCATCTGACGAAATATGACAATGTTTCACCTGTTGAATTTTGTATCAACAATAGCTAGAACTTAAAGCGATTGACACAGAAATGGGAAATGACAATTATCAACACGTTCATTACTTCTACGTCAAGCAAACGATTTAATTTCCGTGAAAGTACTTCTCTTTGAAGTAAAGAGATTAAACTGTTCATGGGTTACTTGTTTACATGTTAAAGCGTCTTCAAGAGACGAAATAGATTCAATTAATTTATGGTTGGTTTGCTAACTTCGCTTTGTAAATTACAGCTTTATGATGCGGAAAGATTGATATCTGTAAGGTCTCAGTAGAAAACCGTTCCAATTGGAGGTTGAATCTATTGGCAAGAGATCTAGGCGTTCAACACTTGTTGCCCACATCGAATTCGGATTTAATAAATTTGAAAACAAAATTTTTCAGTTGCACATACACATCACAACATTGTAGAACAGGAATCATGGTGTCGGATTAATTTCCTGCAGAAGTCACTTTGTTTCTGAAACATCAGATATTCAATTGCGTTTATGATATGCTGAAATGAATGAAAAATATTCCGAACATGACTGGCAGTTGTCATTTTGACAATTTTAAAATCACCAAACGATCCTTTCTTCAGGCACCAATTTAATCGTAGCAGTGTTTTACAAGTTATAACGTACAACACCTACAATAGTAGCTCATTTCTAGTGCTTCTTGCTGTCGATCCTCCTTGTGACTGAAGATGTAAGCCCTTATCTTAAATAAGCGAATCTGGCACACGATGAAAACATGACTGAAATCGTATAATTGAAAATCCTTAAGAATTTACTAACAACTGTGTTTTCCACTACTTTGGAGTCTTGTAGGAGCTACAAGACGGATATCTCTTTCAATTCCGTGATATAGACGTGGACCTCGACTGCACTGTCTAAATGATCAGAGGTTTGTCATAAAGCGCAGACACAGTGGCCCTTGGTTAGCCGACATGTCGCCTTGTAAGGATTGGCTCTCTTTTGCAGCGACAGTCACTTCTATCTAAGGATTGCAATCCCGCAGTGGTTTCAATCCCGCGGAATATGCACGGGATTTGCGCCGATCTTGCGGGATCCGTGCGGGATTGGCGCAAACAGTTTTTTAAAGCTTATATTTGAAACATAGTTACTTAAAACGTTAATAAATTAAATAATAATTAAATTAATAAATCAATTTGAAAGTTAATAATTAATAGTTAACAATATTTTAATTGGCAAAATGATATTAAAACTTTTTAGCATGTCTTAAGTATAGTTCGAGGTTTTACATTTTTTTTAATCTGAACCAATTTTTAAATAAATAGTTTTAGGTCATATTATGTGCCTTACAATACATCACATGAATTTAAAAACATGGTTTGCTTAGTGGCCAAGTTACCAGAGGTTTTTTTTTTATTTTTTTTTTTTTTTATTATATATAAACGTTTGATAACACCGAGAGAAAGCATTCCATTTCACAGAGTAAAGTGAATATACTCTGAAAATTGTAGACTTGGCTCAGAACAAGATCTCGTAACTTTCTGTCATTGCACAAGCTCGAGACTTGGCTTTTTTTTTTTTTTACTAGTATTGTTTTTGAGGGATTCGTTATTATATCTCCTGATTCCTTGATTGATCTTACAGTTGATTCAATGTTATTAAAGGAGATTACTCACCAACACTTAAACTGTCAAGTATTTCAATTTTACATATGTGGTGTAGCGACGTTTTAAGAGTGGAAATTATTACTTTTTAGTAAGAATGGAGACTTTCTCGGCGAATGATTGCAGTGAAGTTTTCATAGGTTGTATCTCCGGAATTCATTGTGAAAACACGAGATTTCACACGTGAGGGAGACGGCGGAGGCAGCCGTCGATGTATGGTGTTTCTACAACACAATTCGTCAATACACCCGTGAAAACTTCATTTTAACTTTTTTTTTTGCCTTTAGTCGAAATAATAACAAGGAGAGGAGGTATTAATCTATAGCCTGAGCAGCACATGTTAACAGGCGGCTTTCGTCAAAGAAACGCATTAAGGCAGCGGCCAAAACAACAATAAGTCAAAGGATATAAAATTGTCTTTTGATAGCTGCTAAATAAACAGGTATGCGATTAAAATTACGATAACATTAGTTTCCTATCAACGAATAATCAAATTTTCAGCCGCAAAAAAGGAAATTGTCACAATAACTTTATCTGCAAATAAAGGAAATGGGAATAATGAAAGCATGAATAAAAAGCTTTAACTTTGTAGTTCAGATAACGTTTGCAACACATAAAGAATAATTACATAGTTAGAAAATCGTACTAAATATGCAACATAACTCAAATTACAGAAATGTGTACTTGCAAATGAATACGTAAAAGTGTATCTATTTACTTACGAATGACACAGGTTGACAAAAACAAACGTTTGTTCACACGCGCCAAATGCCAACTGGAAGGGTACAGGCAAACAGTGCAATACATCGGATAGAGACCGAGTGGGGCAGCGAGTCAGGAGCCCGCGGGATTGCGGAATCCCTCTTTGCTGGATTGCAATCCCTACTTCTATCGTGTGTAAAGCGGACAGAATTGGAACATGATTTTACGACAGTTGTTGCTAAAACATCGACTCGGTCACCACATTGCCATTTTTGTCACTGCTTATCTCGGTCAAATGGGTACCACAGCGTTGCTGGCGACTCATTATTTCCTGCTTGTGTTCACTAACGTATATCTTCAACTTCAAGCTGACACTTTCTAATCTCCGCCGTCCGACGAGAATTACGGCGGAATAACAGTGGAATTCAAGTATGTCCAGAATGAAGATCAGCCGAGTCACCAGTTCTGTCAGACACAGATTCCAATACCGTTTGCAATTCTATCATTTGTTTTCAAATGGTAATAATGTTTTTTCTTCTTCAGACAATACTGACAACCAACGAAAACAACAAATGTACACATAGAAAGCCACGTCCTCTGACTCACCTCCGGCGGAGTCCACGAACTGTAAATCTTGTGGGTATTTCGCTGTCAAGCGTTTAATGACGTCTATCTGCTCTATAGTCTGCTGCACGGCGTCTTTGTATTGCGAATTGTCGCAGTCTGCCCAAGCAGCCCAGAACTGAAACAACAAACATCTCTTGCTGCTTACCCATGTAAGTAGCTGTAGGTCCAGACTAATGTACAAACATTCAAGATGAATCACAATACAACTACTCAAAGATTTTATTTTTTATTTTTCATACAACAGTTCATATTTCAGGCAATCAAGTTAACCCTTAACCCTGCCACCATCCCCAACCCGAAAATCAAGTGATAAACTTTCAATGCAATGGTAAAATAAGGTATTTGGCACTAAAAAGAAAACTGTGAAAGTTTAAATTAAAATGATAGAGTAAATTGTAAGGATACTGAAAATCAACTTTATTTTCTGATAACAGAAAAACATATTATTTTTAGTAAAATAAAAATACAAAAAGTTACGTGACGCGAAACACTAATCGGAGCGCATGACGTCACGTTTCAGCACACAATAGTTTTGCTCCATGTGTTAATCGTCTGTCGAAAATCTGTGAATTGATCATTTAAGATTTTAAATCAATCAATCTATTTGCCAATACATAAAACAAATAACATTTGCAATAGAAGATAGATTTAGGAAAGCAAACAGTTCTAATAGGGTATCGGACAGGTATTTTTTTAAAAAAAGAGAGATTTAGCTAAAAATAATATTTATAAATTCAGAAACATCATCCAATATCATTTTGTGAAAAAATAATGGTTTATATTTTAAAATCAATAAATAAAATCTGATTTTTAGCCTATTCCTCACGTCAAACGAACGTGACGTCATACGTTACGAAACAAGCTATACAGTGCCACCTTAACTTGTATTTTTAAACTGTTTCTAAGTTTCCTTGAGTTTCTTTTTTTTTTTTTTTTTTTTTTTTTTTTTTTTTTTTTTTTTTTTTGTCACAAGGCTGTTATAATAATGAGTTATAAGGGACGTAGTAACGATCTTCCAAGCAGACGGCGTTGTATTTGAATATTAATTTATAGAGGATAGATTTCAGAAACTTATACAGGAAACAGTTGTTATTGTTATTAAATATTGTTTTAAAGGACCAATATTAATGGAAGTAGGTGTTATGTTCATAACATTGGTTAATTGCTGTGCAGATAAGTATAAAATGAATTAGCCGCTAGCATTCATCGTGACACCATACCAATATCAAAATATGA
The DNA here is from genome assembly GCA_031002005.1 of Vandiemenella viatica. Classification (NCBI taxonomy): domain Eukaryota; kingdom Metazoa; phylum Arthropoda; class Insecta; order Orthoptera; family Morabidae; genus Vandiemenella; species Vandiemenella viatica. Next base: position 82,056 of record JARYHS010014435.1, read on the forward strand.
AGATTTTTAATCTGTGGTGATAAACTATAGCTAATCCGACCAAAATGTAACTGTTTTTTTATTACTGATAGGCTATTTGAAAATAAAAAATAAATAAATCACAGACTATGTTTACGATGTACAGTGCACTCATATCAATACCGACATTTCGAAAATCACTGATATATTTTGGTAAGAATTACTTATTTTCTATATGAGTTGTATACCTGTATCCACTTAAAAATAAGTACTGTATACATTTGATTTGTGAAAACCCAACCAGTTCCCCCTTCCCAATCCAGTAATTTTTGGCAATGTTCTTTACACATACCAACAGTTTTTATCCAGTACAGATGGAATTTTGCAAATATATACTTTAAAACTAACAGAAAAATACTGTCTGCAATTGGCTTTCAGAAACCTGCCCCTCTCCCCCTTTGCACCCTCTTAATTTTTGTAAACGTTTTTTATACAAACCCAGAGATTTTATCCGATTTCAATGGTACTTTGTACGTATACATTAAAACAAACAGAAAAATACTGTCTAAATTTGATTTTCAGAAACCCCAACCCTTCTCAAAGTCACTCTTTCCACCACATTAAATTTTGTTAATGTTATTTATACAGTTTCTATCCGATTTTGAAGGAACCATGCACACGTGTACTTTAATGCAAACAGAAATTTACTGTCTATATTCCTATCCCCCTTTAATCCCACCCACTTTAATTTCAAAAAGTTGTTCATAGAAACTCACAGTTTGAATCAGATTTTTGATGGAACACTGCACATGTACAAGAATGCATTAAAACAAAGAGAAATGTATTGCTTACATTAGGCTTACAGAATTTAACGTATTGGCTATCTTATTAATCACTGTCTCTAATGAAACTCTGATGCATGTAACGTTATTAGGGTAGAAAGCGATTTCACGTTTGGGGTAGATATATGGAAATTTTATAATTTTAGACTTTTCTTATAATATGGGGATAAAACTTTATCTGTTTATCAAATTTCTACGTCTAGTATCTTAGACTTTTTACGATTATCAGTCAGTGAGTGAGTGAGTGGCAAAAAAGGAGAGTTAGCATATGAATAACATTCTAACGAAGAACAGGAACGAAACAAAACTTCTGTATATTTGCTAAGATTACTGATATCTATGTTTAATAGTAATATGAAGCATGTATGGTCAATAGAAAATAAGGTACAGATGTGACCCGAATCGCATCGAGAAAGGGGTAGGCGGTGCCGCGGCCGTTGACTCGACTGGGCAGGTGCTATGTCGTGCACCCTGATCGTATAAGGCTGTTGATGCATGTAATTAAGAAGATAATTCGATGGGGTACTAGACCAATTTTTGGAAGCTAGTCAGTTATGTAGCTGTGCATCTACTATAACGAAAAAATGTTATTGCTTAAAAACAAATGCAAAATTTTGTATTTTTATATGCTGATTTGAATATTACTGATAAAATACTCGCAATTTCCATTTCGCTTCTTATGTCGTCACCTCACTGTTCATGCAACTGATACCAAATCGGTAATATGCTTATTTTTTGATAAAATTATTTCTGCTGTTTACAAGATTCGTGTTTTGACTATGTGTAAAAATAAATCATTAAAACAACAACAAAATTGATTATTTACGTTCCAAACAACTAAAATATGCTCAAAGAGGTCTCAAACTTAGAATATGGGACCCAGCTTATTTGTCTGCAAAATTTTTGCGAAAGGAAAGTAATATGACAAGGCGGGCATGAACCCACTTTTTTCCCATGTATTCTTATTGGAGGCTGGTGTGAGCCCAGATCGTAAATCGTCGTAATGGAGTCATTAATAATATGCTAGTGAGGCTGGCGCTACCTCTTACCCTCAAAGAAGTTGCCGCCTATATTTCCCCTCCCCTCCGAAAGGGGTCGCTGCGTGGGTTACGTAATAATTTCCGACAGTGCGATCCTCGACACCGTTTGTGCTAATTACCCACCCTGGCGTCTACACCACAACTTGCAGAGGTAAGTCTGGAGTGTATGCGCAGCGCATAAAAATTGCTCTGCAACACTGATACCCTCAGTTCCGGCGCGCTGAATGTGCGTCTTGGCAACCCTCGATACACGACATTGGAATTTCGGCGGCAGCGAAGTCAGTCTGTTTGTGATTTCGAGAAGCAACGTCTAAAATAGACCTGATGAAGACAACCGTGCAGGTTGTTGAAACGTCGTCATTCTATGATTCCATGCGGCTGGACACCCGTGAAGCATTCACTGCAATTATTTGTTTCTAGGATTACTGGAAACATAGAGAAATTTTGATGTTAGTGTGCCCTGGTCGGAAAAAAAAAATTATTTTTTACTAACTTCCAAAGTAAGGAAAGGAAAGAAGAAAACTGTACACAACAGTGAAAATCTGGCTAATATAAAGTTATTAGTGTAGAAAGGGATTTCGCGTTTACGGATAGGTAAGGGTTGATTATATCTATGGAAATTCACGGAGTTCAGACATTTCCTACAATATGGAGGTAAAATTCTATCTGTGTACCAAATTTTAGCTTTCTATGACTGGTAGAAGTATTTTAGGGTTTTAATGATCATGAGTGAGTGAGTGAATGAGTAATAAGATCCCCGAAATTTGCATGTGAATATCATCCGCTCTAAGATCAGTAAGGAAATAGAATTTAGTATGGTAGCTAAGATAAGAATATTTAGGAATTAAATAAATCAATACTGATCAGCCAACACGTTATGACCACCTGCTTATTAGTGTGTTGGTCCATCTTTGGAACGCAGTACAGCAGCGATTTGGCGTGGCATGGATTAAAGCCCTTGTTAGGTTTCCGGAGTTATCTGGCACCAGATGTCTACGCACAGGACTCTCAATTCCCTAAATTACTGGCCGGTGGTTTGTGGACGCGGTGACTGGGAACGAGCATCTTGGAAATGGCGAGGCTGGTTGGCTGTTCGCGTGCTCCTCTAATGCACACTTAGGCACAAAATTGTTCCGAATTGCTTCCAGAAAAGGGGAGTCACTGCCACCGTTGACTTGAGTTAGCGAGTGCACTACCGTGCCACCGATACACACTGAGGCATGTTAGGTGTGGAATTTTGGGTTTAACTGATGTCGCGTTTCCATAACATCCTCCACAGGTATTAACATATCCTTGAAACATTTTTCAGAGTCAATCTTATCCATCTCCAGGTCGAGTAACTTACATCGAATTGCATTCCGGGCCTAAATAATACACCGAATGTAGCTAGTCGGTGTTCAGTATATTAATTTATATTTGAGAAATGCATTCACCATCACGCCTGTGGGGAATGGCATTTTAGGTTCCGTTACGTGAAAACAAAGATTTTCATGCTGCTTTACGGTGACGAGCATGTCTGTTTTAAATTCACGCAAGTACAGTTTAAGTAGTATTCCTTTTAGTCCACGTATGGATATTCCATCAATTGAGATTTCATAATAATTGTGTTCTCCTTCAAATATATACGGTATATCGTAGATAACTACACACGTTGAGTTAATGGGTAAAACTACAGTGGCACTGCATGATTTTAATTCATTTACTAGCTGGTACCCACGACTTCGTTCGTGTTTGTAAATAATTAGTATTGACAGCTACCGACATCTAACAACCATAGAGCACGATGGGAGACGTGATGCTATTACCACACACAAATTTAATTTAATTTTCCCAGTCATCTGCGCTATGTAGTTCAGGCAGCAAAGTAAAATTTACAGACACACATGTCTTTGGATGAAATACGAAAATATACTTGATCTACCACTTTCAACCACCATATCTCCCACACTATGTAATAGTCATCTTACTTTTCTTATTTTAATTTCATCAAATATTGCAAGGTACCTCCAGAAATGAAAGATCTTTCATATACATTTAATTTATTTTATATAAATAACACCTGTTAATCAAATCATTAATGGTAGTTACTAACATTTTGAAACAATTACCAAAATGAACTAATAAAAATATGAAATAAAATAATTTGATACTTCGACTAGCAAAATTTAATCTCTTGAACTAAATATGTCCTGGCTATTGGTAGAGCGTGAAATTGTTCTTAAACTCAGGGCGCTTATAGGTCATCCAAATGCTGATCAGCCCATTTGCCGATTACTTGAATTGGAGTGTACTTGCGCTGAGGATAACTGACCTCAGCAATAATTGTGGGGCGTCTCGTTGTTTCACTATGTGGAAAAGGTTTTGCTTCCAATAATCAGTTGTCGTAGCACAGTGATATCCATTATGTGGCAGGAGTCCCGTTGGTGTACTGGCAGTGACCAAACACTAATCACTCTCACGTGCGACGTTCACTTAGACCTTTTCAACACACACCAGTCTATACAACACTTCTCTCCCGCACTGTCTTTTCGCGACCGTCCTCCCGTCAGCCAGCACCTGACCCACCCCCACCCTGCATGCATTCCAGCAGGGGTGTCCGGACTGTTATTTACATATCACGCCATCTCTCACAATGACTCAGAGTGTTCAGTAGCCTGTTACCATAAGACTTCACACCAAGATAGCCAGGAACCAAAATAGCCAGGTCGTGCTAGTTCAGCCAGTCGTACCCAAAATAAATACATGAACATGTACAAAAGATGGAAAACAAAACATAAACATGAAAAATGTAATTTGGAACCATTACATTAACTTCCCCCTTTCAACAAATCAAAATACTTAGCAAAGGATTTTGATTTTCTCTTACAATTTCAATATCTATTTTTTTTTTTTTTTTTTTTTTTTTTTACAGTGCTTCACTTAAAAGATACATATTTCAACATTCAGATTGTGTCAAAATCTTTCATTTCTAGATATTTAACTATTTCTATCATGAATCAAACTAGTTTATGTTATCAGGCAACAAATCCCAAGATACGCAAAATCTCCCTTCCCATGCCACATGTCAGAGATCACTTCGGACATGCTACATTCGTGTGCAACATACATACATATTACATTTAGAAGTACGCGGCAACGTAGTTTTTAGAGACTTGCTTTATTCTAATCCAATAATTACAAAACTTTACCCACTACCCTTTAATCTAGGTTTTTTTTTTTTTTTTTTTTTTTGAAAACACTATTTTTATATATATATATTCATACATTAGCTATTTGAATGATATTTTCATCTACAATGATTGATTCTAGGTGCCCCTTCTTTTGAACATGCAATTTTATAAAAAAATTTCTTACTTACATATCGATCACCTCTATACCTTGTTAATCAATATTCTGCCATACCAATAACCTTAACTGAAATTTGCTCTGAAGGGCATATATTCTTACGTGTCAAAATTTTGGAGGACGTGAAAATTTTCGTTTGATAGAGTGTTAAATATTCGATCTGGTGGAAGGTTTTGACTTAATGCTTTAAATCTCATTTATATAAATTTAATATCTATCTTTTGATTCAAAGTTAAACTTCCCGATATTTTATATTAAAATGAATTGTATTTAAAATAATGTTTCAAATGTCTCTATCTTATAAATTTAAATAACCTCACTATGGTATTTCTTTAAATTCCGCGTGTTATGCACGCCTATGTTCCCATTACCATCTTTTAATAAGTATGCATTTGGGGCAATTATTCTCTCCACTCGAAATGGACCACAAAATATGTGAAAGAACTTCGATATTTGTTTCTTCTCAGAATCTGATGGTTTCGGATTCTTTAATAATACCAAATCCCCTACTTCAAATGACTGGGTTTTATTTTTGTTCGCTCTCTCTTCCCGACGTCTTGCCTTTTCCAGGAGGTGTTCGCTTGCCTTTCTCATTCTTTCATCGAAGTCATTAATTATACCAGAATCAGGTTGATTTATGATATGTGCCGCTAGTGGCGTGATCTCTTGAGCGAAATGTAAATCAATGGGTCGGCATCCAGTTGAACAGTGGAAAGTGGTATTAAAATATGTTTCGATGCGTTCTAAATGTTTTACCCATCCAGAATGCTTCTCTCCAACCAGAAGACGAAAATACACTGATAATTGTCTCATGTATCTTTCAGCTAAGTTTGTTTGTGGGCACCTTATGGAACTTTTTATGACTTCAATTCCTGCATTTTCCATTCCAGTTTGCCACTTCCTACTTGTAAATACGGATCCATTATCTGAAAGAATTCGGGACGGCTTCCCGTAAATTGGCACGTATTTTTCAGTTATTATGCGCACTGTCTGCGCTGAATTTAGTCTGGAAACTGCGTATAATTTTACAAGTTTTGAAAAAGCATCCACGACCAAAAATATGTGTTGACGGCCAAATTGTCCTTTTGGAATTGGTCCATAATGGTCAACACATAATAGTTGGTTTGGGCGATCTGTAATAATGGGATTACATTCCCCTATGCTCCGTGTGTTCGGATGTTTTATTTTCTGACAGATGTCACAAGTACGGGTAACCTGTCCAATTTTCCGTCTTAGGGCCACACAATACCATTCCCTTTTCATCATTATGGAAGTTTTTTCCTTTCCTTGATGGCCATGTTGCCCATGGTATAATTTTATTACATAATGTGCCAGAGCGTCCGGCAACCATATTTTCCATCCGCAAATTGCGTTTAACCTCCGAAAACATACATCATCATGCATTATGCACAGCATGGCAACAGTTCTAACTCGAGGACTTTCTCCACCTGTTCCATGGCATAGAAATTGCCTTACTGCTCTGATATCTGGCTGCCGTTGTTGCTCTAATATTATTCTTTCTTTTAGATCATCAGGGTTGGTCCCATCGTAAAACGTCATGACGGCCATGATTACTTCATTTGCTTTTCGTGATCGTTCTTGTGTTAGTGTGCGATCGACCGGATTCCTGCTCACCCAGTCTGCGACAGTATTATCTTTTCCTTTGCAGTACTCAATCTCTAGATCAAAAGATTGCAAAAATAATGCCCACCGGGTTATCCTTCCACTACAAAATTTAGCTTTCTTCAAAAAACTTAATGCCTTATGGTCTGTCCTGACAAAAGTCTTTCTTCCTGAAATATATCCCTGGAACTTCACCACCGCGAAATGGATAGCCGCCATTTCTAACTCTGTTGTATAATACGATCGTTCAGCCGCTTTAAGCGACCGACTGGCAGTATCAACTATCCTCATATTTCCATCTTTATCTTTCTGCTGAAGAATTGCACCCAAACCGTCCAAACTCGCGTCACAATTAATATAAAATGGAGTTTTAAAATTTGGATGAGCTAAACACACGTGTTTGGCAAATGCTCCTTTTATTCCTAAAAATGCATCTTCTTGCGGCTCTAACCACTCCCATTTCTTTCCTTTCTTCAGGAGTTGGTATAGTGGCCCCAGTATAATGGAAAAATTTGGAATGCATCTCCGATAATATGTGCACACGCCTAGAAAACTTCTTAATTGCTTAATCGTTTTTGGCTTATTACACTCCAATATTTCCCCAATCTTATTCTTGTTGGGAGCCACTCCTTTTGTGGATATGGTATAACCGAGATAGTTTACCTCCTGAGCACATAGAGTCACTTTATCTGGGCGCAACGTTACTCCATGTTCTTTTAGAGTAGTGAGCAAATGTTGTAAGTTTTGAAGGTGTTCCCCAAAAGTTTCCGACCCTACTAATAAATCATCCACGTACATACTGCAAAATGTCTTTATATCCGGGCCAATAATCTCATTCATTGCCCGGATGAATCCACAGGAAGAATTTTTAAGGCCAAAAGGTATTCGGGAAAAAGTGTATTGTCTACCCTCAAACAAAAAAGCAGTATATTTTCGACATGACTCATCCAACTCCAGTTGATTAAAACCCGCCGTCAAATCGAATGAGGTCAACCAGCTTTTTCCTCTGAATCTGGACATTATGTCATAGATAGGTTCAGGTCGTTCTCCATCCCCTTCCATTCGTGAATTAAGAAGTCTGGCATCCAGACATATCCTAACTGTGCCATCCCCTTTTTCCACAACCGTTATTGCATTTACATGGGGTGAAGCCGCAACAGAAATTATCCCTTCGGCTAACATTGTGTTTATTGCTTCTCTTGCCGCCTCTCGATGTTTCTGCGGCACAGGGTACAAATGTCCTTTTATGGGTGGGCCACTACTGATATCAAATTTATAAACCAGGTCCTTAATTTTTCCGGGGTAGTATGAGAATACAGAAAGGTTTTTCTCTAACAGGTCTTTCAAATCGCTTTTCTGTTCATTGGACAAATGGTTACAGGTGCCGACCGCTTTCTCTAGTGCGTGCCGGACCTTTTCTTCTTCATCCGCACGGGCGTACAAAGTTGCCATAATTCCACTAAACCGTTCGCCCGAAATTCGCGATATTTCTTCGTTTTCATATAGACTCATATCCTCACTTCTTAATCCCACACCTTCTGCCGTTCTCGACCACATTATAGTTTTTGATATTAAGTTTCTTATAGAGTTGTCTTCCCAACTAAGGATCACTTTGTTTTTCTGTAAAGTGTCACACCCTAAAATGACATCAAATGCCAATCCCCTTACCACCAAAGCAATAATCTCCACTGCTTGATCTTCGATCACAAGATCTAATATCACCTGTTCGGTAACGTGTTTTTGTTTTGATCCAAAAGCTGGTGTTAAAACCAGTCTTTCTATAGGAATAATTTCTATCATCCTCCCCGTCCCTTGCATACGGCGTAATAAATCTTCGGAAATCGCCGTTAAAGTTGAGCCAGAATCCAGTAATGCATTACATGGTATATTTAAAACTATGGCTGAAATATGTGGGCACTTTGCTTGAATGGGTCCTGTTATCATTTGGTCATTTCTTGATTCTTCCTTATCGAATTCCGGTCCTCCCGATATCCAGTATTCCAAATTTTTATCTACCTCTCGCCGTTTGGGTTTCAAAGTATCCTCCTGATAAGGCGACAGTCATGCCTTTTGTGGTACCAATGGCATTTCATCTACGGTATCATTTTCCTTACAACATTTCTTTGCTTGAGGGACCTCGTGCGGTTCGTTACTCTCTCTGCTTACTACTACTGCATTTATTCCCTGACGATCGTATTCCTGATTTCCCCCCGCCTGTTTTCTAGGTTGGAAATTTTCATTCCTTGGTTGGAAGAAATGTTTCCTTTCTTGTCCATTATTCCAGCTTCCTTGCCCTTGATTTCTTGCCTGTTGATTGTTACTGCGACCATTTCCTTGCTGGTTTCGAAAATTTTGATTCTTCGGATGATTCTTCTGAGGAGAATCTTTGCCTTTTCAGTAGTGTCCACACTAGGCTTGTATGCTGAATCAATATTTTTTAAAGTATTTAGGAATTGGTCCATACTATGCAGAAACACTGGATTCAATTGACATCTTATGTGTGGGGAGAAATGAGAAGTCAACGCAAATATCAATTCTGCATCTTTAGGCGGATTGTCTAGTTCTCTTGACAGTATAGTTAATCTAGAAGCATATCTATACATTGAATCTTCACCTTTTGGATTGAAACGGCCTTTGTAAATTCTTAGCATCAATTCTCCTTGTGCATTTAAATCCCAGTAAGTGGCCAAAAATTTCTCTTTAAACTCATTGTAGGAAACATCCGATAAATTAGATACACGAAGCCAGGATTTCTCATCATTATCTAGCGCCTGCATGATCAACATCATCTTTAAAGATTCAGGAATATTTTTAATTCGAAAATAATTCTCGATTTCTCTTAGGAATTCCTTCGGATTAATTTTTCTTTTAATCCCGAACTTTGGAAGATTAAGTTCCACAGAACTGTACACATTGCTCCGATTTTGTGAGGTAAATTCAGCTGGCATCTGATTCATGACGTCTTGTCGTATATTGACCAGTTCGTCTTCTACTTTGCTAAATTTTCCCGCGATGGAACTCTTAAATTCGTCATGAGATTTTATCAGATTTTCACGTTCTCCGCGAGCTATTTCAAAAGTTTCTGCAACATTCTGTAAGCCCGTTTCAATCTGCTGGCACCGATCCGCAATTGCAGTTTCTGCCAGTTCCCTTCTTTTTTCTTTCATTTTGATCTCCTCGCGGATTTGATTTAACTGCCCACTGGTTCTGTCTATGTCTTTGGCTGCCTTCTCTTTAAATTCATCAAACCCATCGCATCTGGACTTTAAATCAGCTGTTTTATTGTTCAAAATTTTGACGTCACCCTGTATAGCATTTTGAAACTCGTCAAATTTGACATTTATTTCTTCCCGCACACATTTTAATTCATTTTGGACTGATTTGTGAACATTTTCAATTTTCTCTTCCAATGATTTTTGAAATGATTCCTGCCCCCTTTTCATTTCTTCATGCCCCCTTTTCATTTCTTCATGCCCCCTTTTCATTTCTTCATTCCCATTTTTGATCATTTCCATCAATTGTGATAGTAATTGTTGTGGAAATAAACTTTGCATTCTTTCGTCAACCGTTTCGCTTAATTCCGGCCCGCTAATGACAGAGTTATCTACCTGATCGTTTTCCGGTGGCGAAAATTTTCTCAGAATCTTCTACCCTGGAGAGTAAATTTTCATTAGAACTTCCGGCTGCTAAACCCTCTAACTTTTCCATTTTATTTGTCTTAACCTTACCAGATCGAAGAAACATAAAACTTTCCAAAATTATGCTATTCTTCTCCCAAGTGAAGAAGAAAGTTTACCTTGCAAATTTACCTTTTAAAACACTATACCTTACGCATGGCAAAAACCTCCCTATAACACAGAATCATTAAATTTTAAAAATTATCCCAGTTACATCAAATTGATTCTCATATCCAACCATTCAAACATCAGCTCGACATCAAAAATAACAAATTTCAAATCACTTACAACCATCAACGCCGTTAAATCTTGCTGCAGATTTGAAAATCTGTGACTGAAAATAAATCATGTTAATATACATTATTATAGAACATTTTCATGCATCACTCAAACTATGATCTCTGAAATGTCACAGAAAAGAAAACCCCGCAATACCGAGTTGAGTCGTTCACCTAAACAATTTTGATTTTATGCATTAATTAATTAATTAGCAACAATTAATAGCCCGTAGTTGGTGCGCCAGTTGTAATAGCATCTTACTTTTCTTATTTTAATTTCATCAAATATTGCAAGGTACCTCCAGAAATGAAAGATCTTTCATATACATTTAATTTATTTTATATAAATAACACCTGTTAATCAAATCATTAATGGTAGTTACTAACATTTTGAAACAATTACCAAAATGAACTAATAAAATATGAAATAAAATAATTTGATATTCGACTAGCAAAATTTAATCTCTTGAACTAAATATGTCCTGGCTATTTGTAGAGCGTGAAATTGTTCTTAAACTCAGGGCGCTTATAGGTCATCCAAATGCTGATCAGCCCATTTGCCGATTACTTGAATTGGAGTGTACTTGCGCTGAGGATAACTGACCTCAGCAATAATTGTGGGGCGTCTCGTTGTTTCACTATGTGGAAAAGGTTTTGCTTCCAATAATCAGTTGTCGTAGCACAGTGATATCCATTATGTGGCAGGAGTCCCGTTGGTGTACTGGCAGTGACCAAACACTAATCACTCTCACGTGCGACGTTCACTTAAACCTTTTCAACACACCAGTCTATACAACCTTCTCTCCCGCACTCCTTTCGCGACCGTCCTCCCGTCAGCCAGCACCTGACCCACCCCCACCCTGCATGCATTCCAGCAGGGGTGTCCGGACTGTTATTTACATATCACGCCATCTCTCACAATGACTCAGAGTGTTCAGTAGCCTGTTACCATAAGACTTCACACCAAGATAGCCAGGAACCAAAATAGCCAGGTCGTGCTAGTTCAGCCAGTCGTACCCAAAATTAAATACATGAACATGTACAAAAGATGGAAAACAAAACATAAACATGAAAAATGTAATTTGAACCATTACATTAACTTCCCCCTTTCAACAAATCAAAATACTTAGGAAAGGATTTTGATTTTCTCTTACAATTTCAATATCTATTTTTTTTTTTTTTTTTTTTTTTACAGTGCTTCACTTAAAAGATACATATTTCAACATTCAGATTGTGTCAAAATCTTTCATTTCTAGATATTTAACTATTTCTATCATGAATCAAACTAGTTTATGTTATCAGGCAACCAATCCCAAGATACGCAAAATCTCCCTTCCCATGCCACATGTCAGAGATCACTTCGGACATGCTACATTCGTGTGCAACATACATACATTTTACATTTAGAAGTACGCGGCAACGTAGTTTTTAGAGACTTGCTTTATTCTAATCCAATAATTACAAAACTTTACCCACTACCCTTTAATCTAGGTTTTTTTTTTTTTTTTTTTTTTTTTTTTTTTTTTTTTTTTGAAAACACTATTTTTATATATATATATTCATACATTAGCTATTTGAATGATATTTTCATCTACAATGATTGATTCTAGGTGCCCCTTCTTTTGAACATGCAATTTTATTAAAAAATTTCTTACTTACATATCGTTCACCTCTATACCTTGTTAATCAATATTCTGCCATACCAATAACCTTAACTGAAATTTGCTCTGAGGGCATATATTCTTACGTGTCAAAATTTTGGAGGACGTGAAAATTTTCGTTTGATCGAGTGTTAAATATTCGATCTGGTGGAAGGTTTTGACTTAATGCTTTAAATCTCATTTATATAAATTTAATATCTATCTTTTGATTCAAAGTTAAACTTCCCGATATTTTATATTAAAATGAATTTTATTTAAAATAATGTTTCAAATGTCTCTATCTTATAAATTTAAATAACCTCACTATGGTATTTCTTTAAATTCCGCGTGTTATGCACGCCTATGTTCCCATTACCATCCTTTAATAAGTATGCATTTGGGGCAATTATTCTCTCCACTCGAAATGGACCACAAAATATGTGAAAGAACTTCGATATTTGTTTCTTCTCAGAATCTGATGGTTTCGGATTCTTTAATAATACCAAATCCCCTACTTCAAATGACTGGGTTTTATTTTTGTTCAGTCTCTCTTCCCGACGTCTTGCCTTTTCCAGGATGTGTTCGCTTGCCTTTCTCATTCTTTCATCGAAGTCATTAATTATACCAGAATCAGGTTGATTTATGATATGTGCCGCTAGTGGCGTGATCTCTTGAGCGAAATGTAAATCAATGGGTCGGCATCCAGTTGAACAGTGGAAAGTGGTATTAAAATATGTTTCGATGCGTTCTAAATGTTTTACCCATCCAGAATGCTTCTCTCCAACCAGAAGACGAAAATACACTGATAATTGTCTCATGTATCTTTCAGCTAAGTTTGTTTGTGGGGCACCTATGGAACTTTTTATGACTTCAATTCCTGCATTTTCCAATTCCAGTTTGCCACTTCCTACTTGTAAATACGGATCCATTATCTGAAAGAATTCGGGACGGCTTCCTGTAAATTGGCACGTATTTTTCAGTTATTATGCGCACTGTCTGCGCTGAATTTAGTCTGGAAACTGCGTATAATTTTACAAGTTTTGAAAAAGCATCCACGACCAAAAATATGTGTTGACGGCCAAATTGTCCTTTTGGAATTGGTCCATAATGGTCAACACATAATAGTTGGTTTGGGCGATCTGTAATAATGGGATTACATTCCCCTATGCTCCGTGTGTTCGGATGTTTTATTTTCTGACAGATGTCACAAGTACGGGTAACCTGTCCAATTTTCCGTCTTAGGGCCACACAATACCATTCCCTTTTCATCATTATGGAAGTTTTTTCCTTTCCTTGATGGCCATGTTGCCCATGGTATAATTTTATTACATAATGTGCCAGAGCGTCCGGCAACCATATTTTCCATCCGCAAATTGCGTTTAACCTCCGAAAACATACATCATCATGCATTATGCACAGCATGGCAACAGTTCTAACTCGAGGACTTTCTCCACCGTTCCATGGCATAGAAATTGCCTTACTGCTCTGATATCTGGCTGCCGTTGTTGCTCTAATATTATTCTTTCTTTTAGATCATCAGGGTTGGTCCCATCGTAAAACGTCATGACGGCCATGATTACTTCATTTGCTTTTCGTGATCGTTCTTGTGTTAGTGTGCGATCGACCGGATTCCTGCTCACCCAGTCTGCGACAGTATTATCTTTTCCTTTGCAGTACTCAATCTCTAGATCAAAAGATTGCAAAAATAATGCCCACCGGGTTATCCTTCCACTACAAAATTTAGCTTTCTTCAAAAAACTTAATGCCTTATGGTCTGTCCTGACAAAAGTCTTTCTTCCTGAAATATATCCCTGGAACTTACACCACCGCGAAATGGATAGCCGCCATTTCTAACTCTGTTGTATAATACGATCGTTCAGCCGCTTTAAGCGACCGACTGGCAGTATCAACTATCCTCATATTTCCATCTTTATCTTTCTGCTGAAGAATTGCACCCAAACCGTCCAAACTCGCGTCACAATTAATATAAAATGGAGTTTTAAAATTTGGATGAGCTAAACACACGTGTTTGGCAAATGCTCCTTTTATTCCTAAAAATGCATCTTCTTGCGGCTCTAACCACTCCCATTTCTTTCCTTTCTTCAGGAGTTGGTATAGTGGCCCCAGTATAATGGAAAAATTTGGAATGCATCTCCGATAATATGTGCACACGCCTAGAAAACTTCTTAATTGCTTAATCGTTTTTGGCTTATTACACTCCAATATTTCCCCAATCTTATTCTTGTTGGGAGCCACTCCTTTTGTGGATATGGTATAACCGAGATAGTTTACCTCCTGAGCACATAGAGTCACTTTATCTGGGCGCAACGTTACTCCATGTTCTTTTAGAGTAGTGAGCAAATGTTGTAAGTTTTGAAGGTGTTCCCCAAAAGTTTCCGACCCTACTAATAAATCATCCACGTACATACTGCAAAATGTCTTTATATCCGGGCCAATAATCTCATTCATTGCCCGGATGAATCCACAGGAAGAATTTTTAAGGCCAAAAGGTATTCGGGAAAAAGTGTATTGTCTACCCTCAAACAAAAAAGCAGTATATTTTCGACATGACTCATCCAACTCCAGTTGATTAAAACCCGCCGTCAAATCGAATGAGGTCAACCAGCTTTTTCCTCTGAATCTGGACATTATGTCATAGATAGGTTCAGGTCGTTCTCCATCCCCTTCCATTCGTGAATTAAGAAGTCTGGCATCCAGACATATCCTAACTGTGCCATCCCCTTTTTCCACAACCGTTATTGCATTTACATGGGGTGAAGCCGCAACAGAAATTATCCCTTCGGCTAACATTGTGTTTATTGCTTCTCTTGCCGCCTCTCGATGTTTCTGCGGCACAGGGTACAAATGTCCTTTTATGGGTGGGCCACTACTGATATCAAATTTATAAACCAGGTCCTTAATTTTTCCGGGGTAGTATGAGAATACAGAAAGGTTTTTCTCTAACAGGTCTTCCAAATCGGTTTTCTGTTCATTGGACAAATGGTTACAGGTGCCGACCGCTTTCTCTAGTGCGTGCCGGACCTTTTCTTCTTCATCCGCACGGGCGTACAAAGTTGCCATAATTCCACTAAACCGTTCGCCCGAAATTCGCGATATTTCTTCGTGTTCATATAGACTCATATCCTCACTTCTTAATCCCACACCTTCTGCCGTTCTCGACCACATTATAGTTTTTGATATTAAGTTTCTTATAGAGTTGTCTTCCCAACTAAGGATCACTTTGTTTTCTGTAAAGTGTCACACCCTAAAATGACATCAAATGCCAATCCCCTTACCACCAAAGCAATAATCTCCACTGCTTGATCTTCGATCACAAGATCTAATATCACCTGTTCGGTAACGTGTTTTTGTTTTGATCCAAAAGCTGGTGTTAAAACCAGTCTTTCTATAGGAATAATTTCTATCATCCTCCCCGTCCCTTGCATACGGCGTAATAAATCTTCGGAAATCGCCGTTAAAGTTGAGCCCGAATCCAGTAATGCATTACATGGTATATTTAAAACTATGGCTGAAATATGTGGGCACTTTGCTTGAATGGGTCCTGTTATCATTTGGTCATTTCTTGATTCTTCCTTATCGAATTCCGGTCCTCCCGATATCCAGTATTCCAAATTTTTATTTACCTCTCGCCGTTTGGGTTTCAAAGTATCCTCCTGATAAGGCGACAGTCATGCCTTTTGTGGTACCAATGGCATTTCGTCTACGGTATCATTTTCCTTACAACATTTCTTTGCTTGAGGGACCTCGTGCGGTTCGTTACTCTCTCTGCTTACTACTACTGCATTTATTCCCTGACGATCGTATTCCTGATTTCCCCCCGCCTGTTTTCTAGGTTGGAAATTTTCATTCCTTGGTTGGAAGAAATGTTTCCTTTCTTGTCCATTATTCCAGCTTCCTTGCCCTTGATTTCTTGCCTGTTGATTGTTACTGCGACCATTTCCTTGCTGGTTTCGAAAATTTTGATTCTTCGGATGATTCTTCTGAGGAGAATCTTTGCCTTTTTCAGTAGTGTCCACACTAGGCTTGTATGCTGAATCAATATTTTTTAAAGTATTTAGGAATTGGTCCATACTATGCAGAAACACTGGATTCAATTGACATCTTATGTGTGGGGAGAAATGAGAAGTCAAAGCAAATATCAATTCTGCATCTTTAGGCGGATTGTCTAGTTCTCTTGACAGTATAGTTAATCTAGAAGCATATCTATACATTGAATCTTCACCTTTTGGATTGAAACGGCCTTTGTAAATTCTTAGCATCAATTCTCCTTGTGCATTTAAATCCCAGTAAGTGGCCAAAAATTTCTCTTTAAACTCATTGTAGGAAACATCCGATAAATTAGATACACGAAACCAGGATTTCTCATCATTATCTAACGCCTGCATGATCAACATCATCTTTAGAGATTCAGGAATATTTTTAATTCGAAAATAATTCTCGATTTCCCTTAGGAATTCCTTCGGATTAATTTTTCTTTTAATTCCGAACTTCGGAAGATTAAGTTCCACAGAACTGTACACATTGCTCCGATTTTGTGAGGTAAATTCAGCTGGTATCTGATTCATGACGTCTTGTCGTATATTGACCAGTTCGTCTTCTACTTTACTAAATTTTCCCGCGATTGAACTCTTAAATTCGTCATGAGATTTTATCAGATTTTCACGTTCTCCGCGAGCTGTTCAAAAGTTTCTGCAACATTCTGTAAGCCCATTTCAATTTGCTGGCACCGATCCGCAATTGCAGTTTCTGCCAGTTCCCTTCTTTTTTCTTTCATTTTGATCTCCTCGCGGATTTGATTTAACTGCCCACTGGTTCTGTCTATGTCTTTGGCCGCCTTCTCTTTAAATTCATCAAACCCATCGCATCTGGACTTTAAGTCAGCTGTTTTATTGTTCAAAATTTTGACGTCACCCTGTATAGCATTTTGAAACTCGTCAAATTTGACATTTATTTCTTCCCGCACACATTTTAATTCATTTTGGACTGATTTGTGAACATTTTCAATTTTCTCTTCCAATGATTTTTGAAATGATTCCTGCCCCCTTTTCATTTCTTCATGCCCCCTTTTCATTTCTTCATGCCCCCTTTTCATTTCTTCATTCCCATTTTTGATCATTTCCATCAATTGTGATAGTAATTGTTGTGGAAATAAACTTTGCATTCTTTCGTCAACCGTTTCGCTTAATTCCGGCCCGCTAATGACAGAGTTATCTACCTGATCGTTTCCCGGTGGCAAAATTTTCTCAGAATCTTCTACCCTGGAGAGCAAATTTTCATTAGAACTTCCGGCTGCTAAACCCTCTAACTTTTCCATTTTGTTTGTCTTAACCTTACCAGATCGAAGAAACATAAAACTTTCCAAAATTATGCTATTCTTCTCCTAAGTGAAGAAGAAAATTTACACTGTAAATTTACCTTTTAACACACTCTACATTACGCATTGCAAAAACATCCGGGTAACACAGAATCATTAAATTTTGAACTTTATCCCAGTTACATCAAATTAATTATAATACTCAACCATTCAAACATCAGCTCGACATCAAAACAACAAATTTCAAATCACTTACAACCATCAACGCCGTTAAATCTTGCTGCAGATTTGAAAATCTGTGACTGAAAATAAATCATGTTAATATACATTTATAGAACATTTTCATGCATCACTCAAACTATGATCTCTGAAATGTCACAGAAAAGAAAACCCCGCAATACCGAGTTGAGTTGTTCACCTAAACAATTTTGATTTTATGCATTAATTAATTAATTAGCAACAATTAATAGCCCGTAGTTGGTGCGCCAGTTGTAATAGTCATCTTACTTTTACTTATTTTAATTTCATCAAATATTGCAAGGTACCTCCAGAAATGAAAGATCTTTCATATACATTTAATTTATTTTATATAAATAACACCTGTTAATCAAATCATTAATGGTAGTTACTAACATTTTGAAACAATTACCAAAATGAACTAATAAAATATGAAATAAAATAATTTGATATTCGACTAGCAAAATTTAATCTCTTGAACTAAATATGTCCTGGCTATTTGTAGAGCGTGAAATTGTTCTTAAACTCAGGGCGCTTATAGGTCATCCAAATGCTGATCAGCCCATTTGCCGATTACTTGAATTGGAGTGTACTTGCGCTGAGGATAACTGACCTCAGCAATAATTGTGGGGCGTCTCGTTGTTTCACTATGTGGAAAAGGTTTTGCTTCCAATAATCAGTTGTCGTAGCACAGTGATATCCATTATGTGGCAGGAGTCCCGTTGGTGTACTGGCAGTGACCAAACACTAATCACTCTCACGTGCGACGTTCACTTAAACCTTTTCAACACACCAGTCTATACAACCTTCTCTCCCGCACTGTCTTTTCGCGACCGTCCTCCCGTCCGCCAGCACCTGACCCACCCCACCCTGCATGCATTCCAGCAGGGGTGTCCGGACTGTTATTTACATATCACGCCATCTCTCACAATGACTCAGAGTGTTCAGTAGCCTGTTACCATAAGACTTCACACCAAGATAGCCAGGAACCAAAATAGCCAGGTCGTGCTAGTTCAGCCAGTCGTACCCAAAATTAAATACATGAACATGTACAAAAGATGGAAAACAAAACATAAACATGAAAAATGTAATTTTGACCATTACAATATTCGATGTGCACTGCTGGTCATATTGACAAGCAACGAAACCCTTAATTAAGACTCAACTTACATCGGTGATAAGACATAAAATAGATTTGATAGAGGTAATGCTTCAAGAAACCTCGCTATGTCTGCAGTAAGCAAATGTAGTAAAACGAAATCACGATTTAGTTGATTAATGAAATGTGCAAACATTGTCTTTCAATGTCATCTACATTGTAGTGTATCGCTACACTACATGGTGTATTCGTGGTATGCTGGGCTATCGGCTCAGGCAGATGGACAAGTGAGACAAAGGGTGACAGGGCTGCCATGGAATGCGGCCTTGAGCAGGTAGAGAGGGCCGTTAGGTGTGTGTGTGGAGTGGACAGTTGGCTGCGGGCAGTGTGGTTGCGTGCATGGCAGCCGAGATATGAGTGAATGTGATGTGCAGCGTCTAAGGTTAGCACGCGCTGCTGTGGTGTTCTTTGTTGCAAGTCGCCTGCGGAGTGGATGCGGCAACCGACGAACGTACAGATAGGTCGTCGCCCATGGAAGACCACTGGAAGCCGACCCGGCGCCTTCGAATATGGTAACCACAGAGTGATCTTGGTAAAACCCCGAAGTGTCGCATTGATGACCAAAACCTCAACACACTAGAGATTCTCATTGACCCTTGTGTTTTAGTGGAAGGACACTTAACACCCCTGCGAATGATAGTGTAACTATTATATGATACGTTGATTGATGCATTGTATTTGAAAATGATTGTTATAATAAATTCTGTTAGTTGTACGTGAAACGGTGTTGCCGACCTGTTCAGCACAATTTCAATTCCTCTTTTCATTAATGTCATATAATAATATTGGTTTCATTATTGATCAATTAATTAAAAGAAATGGTAATTAAATTAAAAAGGAGAGTACAAGTTGTACGCTTCAACATATAGCATAAAACATTCCAGGATTATTCAATAAACGATCTAGATCAAAAAGGAGTAGTAATTATACTTTAAATAGGCAATGAAAAGATAATCCTGCAATCGCAGACAGATCGCAGCTTTTTTTAACCTGTTTATTTTTTTTTATTTTATTTTTTTTTTTTAAATTTGCTCAGTGATATTGAGTCTTCTAAACATGTTCTTTTATTTCTAAAACTTTAAAAAAACTTATAAAAATCTTAAATGGTATAATTATTTTATACTTCTATCGAAATTATTGTTTTATGGTAGTTCATTTGCTAAAGCGACCATTGTGCAATTTAAACATGTAGTGAAAAAAATGATGATACATAAGATTTTTAAACTTATTTTTGA
>JARYHS010014436.1:0-13037 GCA_031002005.1 Vandiemenella viatica
ATAGCCCCCCCTCCTCCCCAATTTACGCAAATTATTGGATTATTTTTTTAAAAAAATTCATCAGATTCTATAATTTTACATTCTAATAAGCCCTTCTTTGGTTGTGCCAGGATTTTATTTTTTCTCATACTAAACTCGTTTCTTATTAGTGACAAAAGAAAAAAGACTGAACTAGCAGAAAAACCCGTAAAGTAATTAAATCAACATAAAATGACAGCTGCAAAAACTAAAAATTTTAAAAGTATTTAACTAAATAAAATACATTATTACGTCTACGTTAAGAGTGCAGAGATAATTTAAGATACTACTTTAGCGGTTGATTTTTCTATGGTTCCTACTTTCAAGTAAATGGAATAAAAGCACAGACAGTATCAATCAAAGTTTTATTTTAGAATGCAGTTAACTAAAGATCATATTTATTAAACAAGTAATACATCAAACAATTAGAAGATTAAGAATATCAGGCTACCTAAAAAGTCTTACTCCCGCAGTAAATATGTTTTTTTTTTGTTTTTGTTTTTGTTTTTTTTTTTAATATATATACAGCATTACGGCTTATTGACCTACAGGTTACTAGAGCCGGAAGCGGATTCCGGGCAGAGAAAGGGAAATAATTCTGACATCACCGAATAAGGAACTTCCGCGGCATTCATATATTGTAATTTCGGGAAATCGCGGAAAAATCAAAATCTATGTGGTAGAGACAGTGGTCAAGCTAGCGTTCTTAAAATTGATAATGTAAAAGAATTTATTAAAAAATGGAAAAATCTTATAAGAACATTAATAGAAAAACTTTTCTGTTGTTAATGTTAAAGAAACGAGAATACCAGGACACAGCTATGAAATTATTGTATTGTCATCGGAAAATTTAAAATAATTCGGACGTCTGGATCTGGATGAAAATTTAAAGATTCCATTACATTCATTCATACACGCATACAGGTCAAGCTTACAAAAGCGTGTTAAAAAGAGCATTGGGTGACAGGATAGGGAACAAGATCATTTCGTAAAATAAGTATGACAGAAAACTGCGAAAATGAAGAAGAAAATACTGGAACCAGCACAAAAGTAGGATGGATGAAACCAGAATGTTGTGAAAATGAGGTATCCGTATTACAGGTAATGATAAAAGGAAGATCAATGGCTTTAAAATGCTTGACAGATTATTCTGGTTATAAGGAGCACTGGGATTGTAAAAGATTCGTTGTGAGGAAATGGTCTGAAGATGAAGGAGAGCTGGAAGAGAGAATATGTAGGAAAAAGAGTGAAAAAATGCGAAAAACTGGAAACAATCGATCATTTTCAACGATTATTTTACAACTTAAGTGGGAAAACCCGCGCCCGTCATTCAGATCAACCTTCTTATGAAAAATTTAATGTTTTAGCACTTTTCACCTCTCTGGCCCCTCAAAAGAAATATAAAAGCTAAAATAATACTTTTCATCCCTCAAAATTACCGAAATTAGCGACGATTTTCATGCAGACCAATCTATTCAGGGTTGTATGATTTTCAATTAGTGTTGTAAAATAGAAAGTAGCTAACATTTCATACTTACTCGTTAAAATACCTTAATTGGAATAAGATGAAAAAAATGAATAGATAATTAATATGTTCAGTGCAAAACTGATCGTACCTCCGGACAAGATTACTATGCTAAACTTAAATGACCGCAATGCATGAAGTTATCATAGTCACATAAAACTAAATATTAAATTACTAGCCTCAAAGCCCATCTAAAGTGACGTTTCGAGTCATTTATTCCCAGGTTAATTGTTATAAAATAACGACCAATGCTATTTCTCTTGCCTTGCGCTACAGCAAAAAGTTTCAGTTTCATCCTGAATCGGTATAAAATTTCGCTCAGTACCGGTACAAGCCCTCGTGTCTTACGGTGTAGCAAAAAGTTTCAGTTGACATCCTGGTACAAGTTTCATTTCAATCCAACCACAAACTCCGCTAATGTTGCCGTTAGAAATTCAAAGCTTCAATCGCACGCGAATTAATACATTGAATATATCGCATGTTAATGACATCATGCGATATAACTTGACCCAAAATCTTCAGGAGTTCTAACATCTTTCAGATTCATATTATAATGTTTGGAAGTCTAAGATAAATACATTCGGCTGCACTATGGCGCTAGTGAAAGCAAAGCAAATTAAAAATAAATCTCAACAACGTACGATATGCTGCATTAAGTTAGTTCTTATCATGATGTAGGCCGCATTGATCGCGGGCGTTGTGGCACTACTTTCATTCAAACAAAGTAATGTGGCGCTCCTAAAAATGAAGAACTTAAAAAAACAAAAACCCTGATATTTCTTTCGCCCTTTCTTGTAACGTCAAATGCCAGTTATTCAGATCCAGGCTAAATTTCTATCTAGTCAAAACATCCGCTAACATTCTTGATCGATAATTAAAACATTTATCTTAAGTATCTATGGGTCAAGAATTTATCAGTACAATCTGTATTGAACGAATCAAAAAAATTAAACAGCAACTAATAATATTAATATGTCAATTTAAATGCAGTACATACTTTTCTTTAAGTGGTTTGGAAACTAATTCCTTCGTGGAACTGTTATTAAATTAACGTCGTAATATTTTATATGCAGCAATATCTCTGGCCATTGTTAACCCAGTAGTGAAAGCTGGCTGTGTGACGTTACAGCGTGACAGACGTAGTGACCAAGATTAGCGTTTTATTATTATAGAATATAACAATAGTTTGCAATTATGTGGGTGCAAGAAGTCTGCACCGTTACATTAGTGATCCTGTGAAGTTGCTGATGTCTACGTTCTCTGCAAAATCACTGATGCCCGGCGCAAAGCCTCACCTGAAGTCTTCATAGGCCAGCAGGTTTCCGAGGTCACTGCAGAAGGCGTAGAGCCTGAGCAGATGCGGTGCAGACGTGAGGGTCTCCTGCAGCAGGAACAGTGGTAGTGCGGTGCAGGTTTTCAGGGGGGACTTCGCGCCGGCTGACTTGGGCCTAATCGGCTTGCCACGGTTGTCCACAGGGGGTGACTCCGCCTGCGACTGCTCCAGCGCTGTTTTCAGTTCACCAGCCGCGCCCGATACGGCCGCGTCCTCCCACACCAACATATTCTCCAGGGCTTCACTGACTTGGCTGCGCAACTGATCTACTATCTCCTCCGTTGGAGTTTTCCCAAACTGCAGACGGTTGAGAACTTACAAGTGAACAAAGGCTTTGTAAATGTGAATTATGTGGAAATACTACATTATTTGTTGCAATATGTGAAAGGTTCAGAGACGTTAATAATAATAAGTAATAAATAGAGGTGAAATGTTGTCTGGTGATTGATAGAGCAAGGTGAGACAACTTACCGCAGCTCCTAATTACGGTTGGCTGAAGTTTTAGTTCTTCCAGAGGAGTTCTGTAAGCTTAAGCTAAAAAAAGAGACTTAAAAATATCTTAACTACAGTTACGTAACTAATTTGGAATGTGTGCAAAGAGATGTAGTTAATTTGGATTTATTGAAGAAAAGTTGATGAAGGCAAGTGCTAAACGTACAGAGATTCTCTGATAGTGGGAATTAGTAGATCATTAGATCTAAAATCGTGGTAGTTGCATTTTTGAGCCAATGGTGGGTGGAGAAGTGATAGAATTTGCCGTATATGGTGGTTATTCAATGATTACTAAACTACTATCCGAAATTCCTTATACACACTGCTCTCCACTCTTTGTTTCAAACTGGCTTCTCTGAATCTAGTAGTGGGGAAAGGAGGTCTGTCATTGGCTTCACCTGCACGTGATTGCCACGTGAATACTCCGTGGACTTTCCATGCCTCCTGCGTGTATCGTCACTGCTACTGGCGTTCCCATAGAAACTATACATGCAGTCGTGTCCTTGTTCGAGGACTCCCACTGTGGCTGCTGACTGAAGAAGTCCAGGCAGGGCTCACAAATGCCGGATTTAAAGTTGAATCTGTGGAGCAATTGAGAGTTCCAGCCAAACCGGACAGAAATCTACAGGAGCAACCGATGCCTCTGTTCATGGTCACCCTGAAGGACACCCTGGAAAACAGGCCAATAATGGAGCTGGATAGCCTATTAAAAATACCTGTAAGTCTCGAAAAGAAGAGGACAGAAGAGGCCCTCTCAAGTGCTACCGCTGTCAGAAGTACGGCCATGTTAGCCGACATTGTCGACTGCCAGTGGCGTGTGTCAGGTGCGGTGGCAGCCATACCGCCAAGGACTGCGCACTCAAGAAAGGAGAAGGGCAGCCAACCTGCGCGAACTGTCAAGGCCCACACGTAGCCTCCTACAGAGGCTGCCCCGGGTACCAGGATGCAAAGCGGCGAGCATCTAGGAAGCCTGGTGACAGCAAAAATAGACGGGAAGCACCTACACAACTCTTCAACCAAGGGCCTCCAGCAACGACGATCAGCCAACCAGTAGGAAGCACGACTGTGGCCACCGATGAAGGAACAGCAAAGCAGTACAACAAGAAGCCAGCAACGGAACCAGCAGCAGCACCTGACACAGCGCTAAGTGCAGTCATGAAACAGCTGACTGAAGCTGTGCAGGGGTTGAGCGATGCAGACAGTCGTCATGGCAGCGATACAGAACAACACGGAAGCGAGACAGAACAGCGCGACTCAATCCACCGCAGGTCAACAGTCCGAAGATGGCCATTAGACCGCTGGAAGGAGTCAGGACCTGCGCTTGGAACGCTAATGGACTAAAGAAGCAAGACGACGAATTCCAGAACTTTATGCGGGATGAAAGGGTGGACGTCTGCCTGGTCTGTGAAACGCACCTTCAGCCAGGAGTACGCGTCACACGGTTCCCCACTATTTATCTTACCGCAGAAATAGACCAACCGCAGGAGGCGGAATTGCTGTGTATGTGAAGAGGTCGCTGAAACACCATGATACCTCGCTTCGCATCATGAATACGATCGAGGCCGCAGCGGTGGTGATCTACACAATGACGGGCCCAATCACCATGATTGGGCCTATCACCCGCCGGGGGCAACGGTCTCCACCACCGACTTGGCCGCCCTTAGCAACATACCTGGGATCTTCATCATTGGAAGTGATCTATATGCGAAGAACCGTGAATGGTATAGCCGGGTGACCAACGCAAGTGGCAATGTGCTGCAGAGGGAGGCCAGCGGAGAGGGCTAGCGGTCTGGGCGCCGGAGAAGCCTACGTACTTCCTCCCGCAAGAACGATACAGAGCCGACGTTCTAGACGTGTACATCACGCGCGGCATACCCGCAAGGCCACTGCTGCTGTCAGTCCCACAGCTATCCTCAGACCATAACCCGGTGTTAGCGGACTGGGATAGGGGACAGGAAAGCGAAGAGACGAGCGGCCGGAACTACTGGAGAACAAACTGGACCCAATTCCAGGAGGAACTCGAACCGGGATGGAGCAACAGCTGCAGCGCGGTATCGAAAATGGAAACATCGACCAACAATTGCAAAGCTGGACGGAAGCCACCCTAAGGGCAGCAGAGAGATCCGCCCCAATGAGGAAGAGGAAACCGGGAAACCAGCTTCCCCAAGAGCTACTCGACCTCATCAGGGACAAGAACAGGGCAAGGAAGAGCTGGCAGCAGACGCGGGACCGAGTGTACAAGGCACTGCTAAATCGCTTGCAACGTGAGGTCAAGGCCCAACTGGAAAGGTACAGGAACGACCAGTGGGACAGCCGGGTGGCTCAGCTTCGGACGGAGGACGGTACCGCGTGGCAGCAGACGAGGAGATTTATAAGGGCGAGAAGGCGTACTTCTGTTCTCCGCGGACCGTAAGGATTGGTCTACACATCTGAGGAGAAAGCAAATATCCTTGCTGACGTTTTCGAGGAAAACTTCCGTCCTGTGGCTGAGCCATACGACGACGAACACATCAGGAGAGTCAACCGCGAACTGCGCCAATACCTAGCCAGCGACGAAGAGGACGACGAGCAGATAGGCGAGGTCGACGCCAGGGAGATAATAGAGGTGGTGAGGAGGTCGCAGCCCAACAAAGATCCGGGAAATGACGAAATCAGCAACCTCATTCCACAGCACCTGCCTCCAGCTGCAGTCCAGAGCCTATCACACCTCTTCAACAAAATTCTCCGGCGGAAGAAGTACCCAGACGGCTGGAAGGAGGCAGAAGTTGTGGCGATACCCAAGGCTGGGAAGGACCACACCTTCCCACAACACTACAGGCTCGTGTCGCTGCTGCCAGCTGTCTCCAAGGAATTCGAGTGGCTACTCCTGAGGCGGCTGATGGTCCACGTAGATAGGCTGCAACTAATCCCCGCAAAGCAGTTCGGCTTCCGCCCAGAACACTCAACAATGCACCAGCTGATACGAGTGGTGGAAGAAGTGACCGACGCCTTTAACAGACGCCGGTACTGCGGCTTGGTACTACTCGACGTGGCTAAAGCCTTCGATACCGTGTGACATGTTGGTTTGCTACACAAACAGAAAACAGCAAGCATACCAAAACCCTTCGTGCTGCTCATAAGAAGTTACGCTGTCTACCAGGAAACTTAGGATCAAGGACGAACGCTATTTGTCCACGTTGAGGAAAATCCGAGCAGTTGTGCCACAGGGATCGGTACTGGGGCCGGTGCTATTTATCATTTTCACATCGGATATCCCCAGACCGATATACATCATGTCAGCCTTCTACGCGGACGACACTGCATACTTCACATCATCATGGAGCATACAGGTCATCTGGCAACGCCTACAGGCAGCGCTGGACGAGCTAGAGGAGTGACCCTGTGGCGGGTGAAGATTAACACCACCAAATCCCAAGCGGTGGTCTTCTGCAGAAGAGGCTTACCACCACGGCTGGGCCTACAACTGTTTGGGGAGCAGATCCCCCAAAAGAATGCCGTACGCTACCTTGGCGTTACCCTGGACCAGGACTGACGTGGCACATCACGTCAGGAGCAGGGTCAACCAAAGGTTGGGGGTCCTGTACCCAATTCTCAACCACAATTCATCGTTGCCTCCACGCTGCGGTGTCCGAGTCTACCAGGCGCTCGTTCGCCCAGTAATCGAGTACGCCAGCCCAGTGTGGGCCTACGCCGCCAAGACCCACATGCGGAAGCTGCAGGTGCTCCAGAACAGAGCTCTGAAGAGAGCACTGCATCTCCCACTGAGATTTCCAACGGCGGACCTGCACCAGCTGGCGCAGGTACCTACACTCCCTGCGAGGATGGCAGCCACGGCGGAGAAATTCTTCACCAAAGCAGCGTCATGCAGGAACCACCTGATCAACGAGTTGGGCGAGTACGACACCGAGGGGCTGAGGCACAAGAGACCAAAATCGATCTTCGATCCAGGTTAGTGCTCAACACAGCGACGAAGAAGTGCACCCCCCTCCAAGTGGCAGAAATCCGTGTGAAACTATCTAGTGCAGTGAGTCAAAGAAAAGAAGTGCACCCCCTCCCCTTCCGCAGTGTGTGAAACTATCTAGTGCAGTGAGTCAAAGAGTGGAAACCCATGATCCTTGACTACAATCTGTTCCACAACTGTGGACCTAGTATATAAGAATTTTTAAAGTACTAATAACCATAAGATAATTTTGCAAACATATAACTCTGACAATGTGTTAATCAATTGCACGAAAGCAAAGCCAATGCCAAAAATGTAATGATAATTATAACCAATTTGTAAAAGCAGGGGAAGATGTCATCAACAGAATGACAGGCACCCTACTCTAGTCCCGTCAACTCCAGTGGAGTTGACAGTAATTTCCGTGTGCTGCTGCAGATCTGGAGTCAAGTCACCACAAACACTGGCATAATGTTGCTTGGCTAGTTTCGTTTAGAAAAGCTAACTGCCCCTCTTATAAAATAGTTATGGCCCATTTCAAGATGTTTTCACTCCTACCATTTCTATCGTAGCATAGTTGCAACCACTGGACATCAATTTGTGATCATGCAAATGTTCTTGTTGTTGTGTATATTTATATGCATTACATTAGATGCTTAGCCATGCTACAAATAAATAACGGTAACAGTTACAATAAAAATAAATATTTACGACAGTATGGCTTGAGGCCTTGTGAGACTGCGTTCACCGACAATTAAGGTCGGTATGAAGATGGCCAATTGAGAATTGTTTTTGCGAGCTAAGCTAAAAGACTATTCTACCGTAGTAACTAAAAAAGAAAAGAAATATTCAAAGAATTTAATTTTGTACTTTACTGAAATTCCTTGGAATATTTTTACAATGTTTGGTGACCAGACTAAGATATAATACAAGCCACTCATGAACCAAAAGTCGCTAATTTTTGCTTCTTTTTTTTCTCTTTATTCGTGTGTAAGATTCTGTAAACACTTTCAAAGCGTGACTAAGTAGGGTGATGAGTCTCTAATCACTGTAGAACTTAACATCAGACTTTTCCAGCAAGCTAATGATGAAGGATTTAAGTCAGTTGGTAGATGTACTTCTCACTACTATAAATTTTGTTGAAGTCTTTAGACGGTAGTGGTTAGTGTTTGTATCTATATCCTTGAAAAGTTCTGCTTTCACTTTATCTGGTTCAACTGCAAATAGTAACAAATGAAATGAATATAATCGTATTTGCAAAAGAAGTGTGGGAAGTTAGCATTCTTGAACAAAGGGGAGAAAAGGGAATATATCGGAAGACTGCGCAAAGATGCAGAAAGACATATGAGGGACTTTATTCAAGACAAGTAATGGAGAAGGAATGTTGGAGAAATCGTCAAAAATGGAAGATGACGTGCCGGAGGGCTCGTAGGATTGATAAACGAAACAATGATTGTGATGACTACCTGCGGATAAAGGGCTTCCCAGAAGCCTTTGGCCGCCTCTCGCTGCTCCTCCGAGTAGGGCTTGGCTCGTGCCAGGTGTTGCAGCGCCTGATTAAGGCGGATGACGGCCACTTTAAGGGTGCAGCCTCCAGTAGAGAGCTGCTCTAATATTTCGCCAGCTTCCTTCAACACCTCAAGACGTTCACACTGCGCGAAAACCGAAAAACGGCACTCCGGCGCCAAGTCCAGCCACATCCGTAGCGCCACCTAACGTGCACACAGGAATAGATTAAACATTCGAGATGAGAAATAACGGACGCTGGTCACAGCGACTAGGAAGAATCATGAGGTTTAGGATTATTCATTTGAGCTTTAAAATATGTTAATACTAGCATTTACCAGCTGCTTCGCAGGCGCGGAACTTGGCGTGTGTAGAAATTCGTGTGGTCTGCCTCTTTCCGAAACTGGTACTAACCTTTTGAAATTCGGAACAACTTCTTCCACAAAATGTCCTCTTCACGTTTTGCACTCTCCTTTTTTCGAAAAACTGACACATATTAAATTAAAAATGCCGAAATATGAGTGTACAACCCCGAAATATTGCCAGCACTGTAAAATTGACACAAATTTTCGGTACCTAAACAGTCTCGTTTTGTCATAGAGGTCTTGGATAGGTTAAAATTATGCCTGGACCACGAGGAAAAAAGTTTACGGGAAATTCGATCTGCGGCATCCATCTCAGAAATTGGGCATTTGTTTACAATGGTTTGTCTCCGATCGCTTGTATCGATTGTAAGATGGCAATCGTTGTACTACATCTCGGACAAATATTTTCTATTTGTTAATGTGCAACTTTCTACACCGAAGGAAAGCGGACACGACAAGCAAACATTACAATAATGGATTTAACCAACATTTGAAGACATTTTATTAATTTTGCAGCGCCGGCGGCATCTAATAACTGGGCGTCGCTCTCATATTTTGGCATTTCTAATTTAAATTGTGGTGACTTTGCCGAAAAAGGAGAGTGCAAAACGTGAAAAGAACATTATAACGAATCAGTTAATCCAAATTTCAAATGGTTAGTACCAGTAGTAGGTAACCCCCCCCCACCCTCTCCTCCTCAGAAATGCCGGGTCTATTGGAGATCGCGATTCTGCTACAACAACATTAAATAATATCGTTTTAATACTGCTGTAGTCAGTTGCAAGACGTATTATTTGCAAGCAGTAATTCCGTTGCAATGCAGCCTGGACCATTATTTTCAACCAGAATTTAGGTTGTATGAGATTTTGTAATTCAATATGAATACAATCATATGCCGTGATTAATAACATGTATTTTTTCTTTATAACTTCTATACAACAACCCACATTTCGTGCCATTTTCCTTCGCCGTATCTAAAAACTGAAGTAGTTAGATTGAAATGAAGCCTGGACCATAAACAAATTTCGCCAAAGCCATCTGGAAATACACTCTGGACAAGCACATAGATGTTTTGTTTTCGGGAGTAGCCTACTTTGCGATACACGTCATCATTAACATGGAATTAATTAAAACAGCTTATTAATTAAAAATAATTGAATTTCTCATGCAATATGTTTTTGCAAGAACATTCTGGGTCAGGCTATATTTCAACCTATGGCCCTTACAAAATCAAACATTTCAGATTCACCTAAAAACATTAAATGTTTCACTAACTACATTTATGGACAATACTACGATATCCGAGCCACCGAAATTTGATAAATTTAGTGGTTGATTCCTATATCTCAGTGGGACAAATCGAAAGCAAAGCATAAACTTTTCTGATATCTCGCTTAATTATCGAGATATCGAATGAAAAAATCATTTATAGGCACAGTTCTTTGTTCTTTTGGTGACGTTTTTCTTCTGGTCCTATTTCAACCCTACGGCCACAGCTCGTAAGATTAAAAAACACCTATTGTGCATGTTCACCGTGTAGTTCCTATTGTTTTCTGGTCCAAGCAGTCAACATAATCACCTCAATTTTGAGGTAGGCTACGATATCTCGAGAACTAAGAGAAGCATCAAAAAATGGTATTCTTTACTTTTGAATTGTCTCGTCGAGTTACAGAATAATTGATCACCAAATATGGCGTTGGCGAAAATTTTCCAGGCCACTTTTCAACCTAACCACCTCAAGTGTGGCACACGATATCTCGAAAACTGAGTGAGATATCAAAAAACATTTATTCTTTACTTTCCATTTGTCTTGTCGAGATATATACGAATCGAACATAAAATGTATCAAATTTCAGTATCTCGGATATCGTAGGATCGCCCAATTTGGGTAATGATAACATTGTCTATTTTAGGAGCATAAATTAATCAATCAATTTAAGCAATAAGTTACTTACCGTAAATATCAAAAAAAATTTATTCTTATTGAAGATTTAATATATTATGTAGCAGTTTGAATAACTAATTCCGAAAATGGAATAATTACAGCCAAAGACAAATACTGTATAAACAATTCAAAGATTAGTATATTCATCTTTACAGTAAATTAAATATTAGTAATGATCATTACGTTTGATTCAAGCATTCCGTTTATTTACTGCAGTCCAGAAAACTGAAAAACTAAATATTTGAAGTAAAAATATTAAACAGAAACATTAGTTAAGCTATGTGAATTTTCTTTAGATTTATGTGAAAGTAGTGCGTGTCTGAAAGTGCATAATGATCCGTAGCTCACAATTTTCCATATAGAAAGATTTTTATTTTTTTAATTGTTTGCTCCTTCTCATGGTACATATAAGTCATTAGCAATTTTCCCAGATTTTGATTCGGACCATTAGCTCTAAAAACATGAAAACCACATCCAAATTGCTGTGATAATTATTGCGCGATACCCGTTACAGTAAAGAGACAAACGCAGTTCGCTTACAGATATATAATAGTATATATTAGTGAATAAGCTTAGAATAATTTTAGCAGTTTTAGAAGTAGTTTAAAACCCATCAGAGGGGATTTCATTTTAAAGAGTTCCGTAGACAATTTCATCATTCTATCCAATCATGTTTGAATAATAGATCCACACCACCCCGTATTCAGCCATAACAAAGAAACGTCTGTCGAGGAGAAATGGCTTTAAAGGAACGAACAAGATGAAGTTATACTGTAAGACTCTTCATTTAGAAGAAATTTGAGGTGTAAACGTGTTGTTAAGAATTAAATTACCTTTTGTTTGCATAAATTATCAATAAAAAATATTATTAATGATATGAGGAATCGCGATGTTGCTTTATATATTGACAACACAGTTGTACTTACGTTTGACATCAATATACTTTATTTCATCAAAAATTATCAACAATACTATACACAATTAAAGAAAGATTTTGAAATCTTACAATGGGTTCATTTTACATGAGTTCTCATAGTTTCTGTATGACCGTTCACTAAGCTCAGGGGCAGTGAGATTTCCTTACGATTTACAGTGATCACGATATCAGCGGAGTTACCATTTAGTAGGAGGTGCCAAGTCTGCTGTCCGCAGCAGTTCAACGTGATGGTTCTATTTTCTGCTGGCCGTCGAAGACCACTTCCACTCGGATCACAGCATGGAACAAAAGAACCACAACAGACCGCACCGGCGTTAGTCACCGTACATCTCTTTCTGCCGGCTGGCCACGCACCCACTACACAGATCGCAGTCCACTGTACTCGTCCCCACCGTATCATACAAGCGACCACACTTAGTTCCTTCACTGAGGGCTACCCGCCCCAAGGCCACATACTGGAACACAGCTTACCGTTACCTTTGTTCGCACCGTGCACATGTGCGAGCTATTCTGGCAAATATTTTCCATGTAGTGTATAAATACACTGCAAACTGAAGATTAAAAATTACACATTATACGACCTAACAGTCTATCCCGGTAATGAAGAGCCACAATGTTAGGGGTGAAATAGCCTATCCTGTTAAGGTGGCATTGTAACAAACCGAACGGCTTGCTGCAATACAGAGTAAGTTCGTTCGACCTGTTCACTCTTGAGAATATTTCACCCAAAATATGTAGCTTTATAGTCGAAGAATAACTGTCACCATTGCTTTGAGCTAGCAAAGTGAATATGAATTAGCATTAGAAATGAAATCACGAAGGAAAAGTTGAGTTGTTTAATGAAGTCAAATCAGTTGTTGAACATTGCACACGGCAATAATATATACAATGAGTCTCTCTAACTTGGAATTCTCTTATCCAGCAGAGAGAATCTAGGAATACACTACCTTGTACCCATAAAAGTCACAACTTAGTT
>JARYHS010014439.1:0-51686 GCA_031002005.1 Vandiemenella viatica
TGGTCTGTTCCTGCCTGTGGTCTGTTCCTGTCGTTAGTCTGTTTCAGTCTGTCTTTCGTCGCGCTGGTTGTAACTCGCCAAGCTGGCTAGTTCAACCATGTTGGATTGTGTCGTGTTACATCGCAACTTCAATGACTGTTAAGAACTTGTAAATTTGCTAAAGGGGTTTCGGTCGGTTAGATTTCTCTCCACAATCTGCAACTTTTGGAAACATATGTTCGATGAGCCAAATCAACTTTTAGAATGCTGTTTTGAACTTTTGGTTTTATTTTGAATAAATTGGAAGAGTTTTGAAAATTCAACTGTTGTCATTTCGTAGCTAAATAGTAACCCTTTTCAATATTTGTGGGTCAACAAATATTGTGGCGACCTGAAGCATTCGAGTTGAACTATCAAGGCTACATGGTCAATTCAAAATTATTTAGCAAGTTTTACTGAGAACTTTGAGTCCACATCAAGAGTGTAAGTTAAGGCACTTAGGCTATACTCAACCCCGGTATCGGCCTTGGGTCCTTACAGAGAGTCAGGGCTAGAAGAAACTACCTAGGAAAATTATGTATAATTTATCAGATAATGTGAAAGAATTTAAGATAAAGAATCATGAAGTGCAAAAGTAATGGGGGTGTGTGTTCCGTTGCAATTAAATTAAGAATTCAATTTATTGGCAGTTCTTCCAACTCACATTGATTTCCTTCACATGAATATGACATCACAGCATACAGTCAAACAGTATGTGTGAGATTTTTTTTTTTTTTTTAAAGTAAAATTGAATGGTATAATTCTGAAAAGTCTATGGAATAATTATGCAGGTATTGTATGAAGATTTGGTTTTCCTTTTTGAAACACTATTTAAATGTAGGGAAATTTGATGAAGTACAATAAACGTATAAATGTTAGCAGTTGTTCCACTTTAAATTCTTCATAAAATAATCCCAGAATGGACAATAGCCCTCAATGAAATTACACCAGTTTTTACCATATTTTAAGTTAAAAACTGCTATACTTCTAGTGATAGTAATGGAAATCTCATTTCAAGCACTCATCCATTTATTTATGAAGCTGTCTACATGCGTAGTGTATATGTAATGTTTGGTGGTATCAAATTTGTATATAGCTATTTTAAGTATCTTATTTTTTTTTAATCATGACATCATGGTAAGAATTACCACTGTGATACTGAAGTGTCTCAAAGATGTGCACTAGTTGAAAATTTTTTGGTTGCTATGATTTCATCATGTGTATTGCTATTACTGATTATATATTGCTGTTTTTACATCATTAATACTTTTAGTAAATTTTTTTATTGTAACGTAGCTTTTAGTTCAGTGGCAATTTCCCTACATGCTTTCATTCCCATTTCATGATTTTTATATTTTATTTTTTTCTTAAATAGTATTAGTGAAATGTCACCACCCACCTTTATTTTCCCTTTACAAATTTTAAATTCTTTCATAAATTCATTATTTCCATTCTTAAACCTGTCTCTCTGACTAAAAAGCAACATTTTCCCATTCCCTTATGCCTGAAATCAAGTGGCGGCTTGTTGTCATGGTTATTTCTTTCCTTCAATTTCATATCATCATATTTAATAGACTTCTTCCACTTTCATGGGTCAGTCCTAGAATTTATTCCTTCTAGAGGATTTTCCTTATTATGAATGCATATTTATCGTTCAGATTACTAGTATGCTAGGCCTGTCATAGTTTCATGGGAAACTTTAATTATTGCTAGCTGTCTGTATAACATACAACAATTTTCCATTTGAGATAAGTATATTCTTGTTTGTGTAATGTGTAGTTTATGAGGCAGAGATTGCGGACAGCCCCAGCATCCACCTCAATGTTTCAAGAAAATTATCTAAAAGCCACAATAAGGATGGCTGGAATGTCATCCTCAGGACTCAAAGCTGGCCCTGTTGTACCTTCCAGATCCAGTGTGAATGCATTCTGCCACACTTATGGGTTCCATTCCATTTATTAATACACCTAATTCTTTTACTAATTCCCAACTAAGCCTTATCACCAGTACATACCTTCAACAAATGCTTTGCCTTTCTCCTTTCATTTAATGATTCCTATCTCTTTTACTGCAACAGATACTCATACTGTTCCACAGTAACTTCCATAACCAAATCTAGCTACTATCCTTTGCACCATTTCAAACTCCTTTATTTGATATCCATAAGTTGTTTCCATACTACTAGACCTTATTCAAGCAATGATCTGTCCAAGAATTTGTAACACAATTCCCTTCTTCTCTGGTACTTTCCCTTATCACTCTCTTCAATAAATAAAGGATTTGGAAACATCTCCCTACTACCTACTACTATCACAGATGTTAAAGAAATAGATGAAGTTGCTGAAACAATAACTGATTGTGGTAAAACTGGAAAGATGGAGGTTAATACTGAAAATATAAAGCCAGTAATAAGGGTGTTACTGGGCAACTGTAGAAGTATAATGAACAAAGTAATCGAATTTGCAAACCTAATAGAGATACACGAACCACAAGTAATAATTGGGGTAGAGCGTTGGTTAAAAGAAGAAGTACTAGACAGTGAGGTTATTCCGGATGGTTACAGAGTGTACTGCAGAGATAGAGAAGCATTTGGTGGAGGAGTTTTCATACTAGTTAACAAAAAACTACCACAGTTCACTGGTGTTCATAGATCATGACCATCAGTTACTTGGGGTTGATTTATGGGGTAGTAAAAAAGAAAAAATCAAGATGTTGGCTGCTTACCTAAGTGGAAGAATTACAGATGAAGATGAGACTCTTGGGGAGAAATTAATTCATACACAGATTTCAGAGGCGAGAATAGAATGGTCATTATTGTTGGGGATTTAAATTTACCAGGCGTAAACTGGGTAGGAAATAAGATTAATAATACAAGGGAAAAGACATTTACAAACAACCTAATAAGGGAAGGAGGATTTGTACAAGTGGTAGAGCATAACACTAGGAGCCAAAATTAATTAGATATATTCCTAATAAAGTCCAATGATAACCTTGTGGGGTGTCAACTGACTGATGCATCTAGAAATTTCTAAGGCTATGTTAGAAATATGAGGAGAAAGAAGGGTGCTGAGATGCTTATAGATAAGGCTGGAGAAGAAGTTACTGAGGAT
Organism: Vandiemenella viatica; assembly: GCA_031002005.1. NCBI lineage: Eukaryota > Metazoa > Arthropoda > Insecta > Orthoptera > Morabidae > Vandiemenella > Vandiemenella viatica. Next base: position 3,129 of record JARYHS010014439.1, read on the forward strand.
TTGAAAAAGGCAAAGATTTTAAGTAACTAGTTTAGTGGGAGCATTAGGGACAATGAATCAGAAACGGGAGGGTCTAATTCGGAGAAGGATCTTAACAACACAACTGGAAATGAACAGCACAAAACATTTGAAATTCATCCTGAGGATATCACGAAGGAAATAAGAAAGCTGAAAAAAACATAAATGGGCTGGTATAGATAATATTATAACAGATATCAAAAAGATAGCCAGATGTGACATTGAACCTTGTCTTGAAATATTATTTAAATTGAGTCTGGATACTTGATGCTTACCACAGGACTGAAAAAGTGTGATAGTAGTGCTGGTAGGGGTGAGAAATAGAGTCAATAATTACAGGCCAATAAGTTTGACATTACTGGTAGGTAAATTAATGGAAATATTGATATGCAAGCACATCAGAAATATAAGTGATGAGTGCGAGTGGTTTTCAAGAAAGCAACATGATTTTAGGTAAGGATATTTATGTGAATCTCAGTTGGTGGGATATATGCAAGATATTTCAGATGAAATGGACAAAGGAAGCCAAATTGATAGTGTAGCACTAAATCTTTCAAAGGCTTTTGACAGAGTGAGCCATAAAATAGTAGTAAATAAGGTAAAAACTGTTGGAGTGGATGAGAAAGTGATTTGCTGGGTAGAAGAATTTTTAAAAGGTAGAAAACAGAAATTTAGGGTAGGAAAAGAAGTATCAAAAGAAGTGGAAGTAAAAATAGGAGTGCCACAGTGTAGTCTATTGGGGCCATTGCTGTTCATTATCCTAATGAATAATTGTGTTGATTGTTTACTATAAGAAATTAGATTGTTTGCATATGATATAATGCTATATAATAGGATCAATATGGTAGAAGACTGTAAACAGCTGCAGGGTGATCTGGACAGGATATCTAGTTGGGTTGGTAAACATGGGATGAAGATAAACACAAAGAAGTGTCAGCTTATTAGAAACAGAAATAAAAAAAAAAGTTTCATTATGATTATAAGGTGGGAAAAGAATTGCTTTCTGAAGACTTGAAATGTAAATATTTTGCAACAAAATCTTCTCGGGTGTCCAGCTGGATGGTGGTGTAAAAACATGACGTTTTGACAGCTGACTCTGCTGTCTTCATCAGCTATCTGTAGTTGTTCTCAGCTGACTGTCTCTGCCTTGACTGGCATGGCCACCCATCAGACCTCCTTTATACATTCAGCTGGAGGCCCGCTCACTCTGGTTGGTCGAGAGCATTGGCTTTATATGCGGCCCGCTGCAGCCACCACTGGCGCCACTTGCTCTTTCCCGCCCGGATGTGATGGCGGTTTGAGATGCTGTTGGGTCCACTTCTGATTGGCCGCGACCGCTGGCGTAATCCACGGTCCGCTGCTGCGCCTGACAGGTGTCATTTGCCAGTGTAGATCTGTTATGCTCTCATCGAAGATCACTAATGATAGGTTTCCAGGCCTCGCTCAGAAAGAGCCCGCCGTCCCTATTTATGTTGTTGTCATTAAGCCAGATCACCAACGCCTCATTTATGACCGTGTCCCAGAAGGAAGAGGGCCTGGCCAGCACTGCCGTTTTATCGAACTCTATCCTGTGTTCTTCGTCGAAGGCATGTTCGGCTATCGCAGACTTGTCCAGTTGCATCAGCCTCAAGTTTTGTTTGTGTTCGATAAGGCGCTCCTCGATCGTCCTGATGGTCTGACCGATATACACTTTACCGCATTCACCCGGTATGGAATAAATCCCAGGTGTCCTCAGGCTTAAGTCATCTTTTACCAACTGTAGCATATCACGTATCTTGGCGGGAGGCCAGAAGATACTTTTAATTCCATACCGCGCCAGGAGTCTTCAAATTTTTCCCGATGTGTTCCCCGCGTATGGAAGAAAAGCAAGAGTTTTTGGTTTTTCTTCTTGCTCTGACAGTGGTCTTGGTGGCTTCTGAGCAAAGGCACACTCTATCTGCCGCTGAGAATAGCCATTCTGTTTGAAGACGGTCTTAAGATGTTTCATTTCCATCAGCAGGTGTTCGCGGTCGGAGATAGCTCTTGCTCTGTGTACCAGTGTGGCCAATACAGCATTGCGTTGTGCCGGATGATAGAAGCTGGCTGCACCAAAGTAGTACTCAGTGTGGGTAGGCTTGTGGTATACGCTGTGTGACAAAGTACCATCGGGTTTCCACTATATCAGGATATCCAGGAATGGGAGGCACCCATCCTTCTCTATTTCCATGGTAAAGCGTATATTAGGATGGATTCCGCTGAGATAGTGGAGGAATTCCTCCAACACTTCAATTCCCTGTGGCCACACAGTGAAAGTATCATCCACATAGCGGTAGAAGCAAGAAGGTTTGATGGTGGCACTCTCTAGGGCCCTCTCTTCATAATCCTCCATGTAGCTGTTTGCTACCACTGGAGAGAGTGGTGACCCCATAGACACTCCGTCGGATTGTTCATACTACCTCCCACCATACATAAAGTAGGTGGATGTAAGAGGTCAGCTGTGGCCAGTTCAAAATCACGGCGTCCCTTACTGGTATGCGGGTGAAGAGTGATACCACATCAAAGCTGACCAGTATGTCAGTATCTGAAACCTTTAAGGACTGGATGGTATTCACAAATTCCGTCGAGTTCCTGCCGTGATGACAGCAATGACCCACAAAGGGGCTCAGAAGGCTTGTCAGATACTTGGAAAGCTGATAAGTTGGTGCCCCAATGGCAATGACGATAGGTCTTAATGGTACACCCTGCTTATGGACTTTGGGCAAGCCATATGATCTCGGTGGTCTTGCAGCACGTGGCTTGATTCTCCTGGTCACTTCTTCCGGTAGTTCGGCCTTCTTGATGAGAGTCATCATCTTCCTCACAACTTTTGCGGTAAGGTCGGCATCCAACGGTATGTAAGAAGGCTCATCAAGGAGGCTCATAAACTTTTCGTTATATTGTTCCATGGAAAGGAGAACAGTTGCATTTTCCTTATCTGCAGGTAGAACCACTATGTCATCCCTGCGGCGTAAAGCATTTAATGATTTACGCTCTGTCATTGTGATATTGTTCTTAGGTGGCTTGGCCTTCTTCAAGACCTGATAGGTCTCATGTCGTACTTCTTCAGCTTCTGGGAGAAGAAACATTTCCATAATGTGTCAAGAATTTTTGGGCAAGCTTGGATCCATACAAGATCTTCTCCAGAAGGTTCATTCTTTTGAGAAATACTAATGACAAAATCAGTTAACCATATCATTTAAAATACAAAATATATAAAAATGATAAATATGTTTATTTTAAATTATAACTATATATATATAACTTTTATAAAAGTGCAATACGTCATTAGGGCAAATGACAAAAGTGTCCCCAGATTTTGGTGGAAACATTCATAAGTGTCCCCAGATTCAGAGAAATAATTCTGTTTAATTTCATGGGAGTTTACATCAACCATGCCTAAAAAAAATTCAGTTCTTCTTTTAGAATAACAAAATGTAAAAAATTGCTTTAAACTTTGAGTATCATATTTTATATATCATAACTTTATAATGCAGTTAAGCCCAGTGTGTATGTGATGGTTTTCCTTTTATTAAACCTGTAGCCAATAGTTTTATTCTATGTTGGTAAACAAAGAATGGTTAACTCTAAAATTAGTGTTTGTATTATCTATACTCAGTCGAAGGATGGATAATATGATTCTATGGAGTTTTCTACAAGCTGAAGCCAGTGGAATTGAGTGTTGGCTAAAAAAGGTCATTTCAATGTACTCTATTGCTTTTGTAGTTTACAGACAATGCCTACATGAAATAGAGTACAATACCCTGTGATAGAGTACAGGTGGCAACCCTAAATGTAGGTTCTATACTTTTTTTTTTTTGCTGTTATTTAAACATTTATAGTATTTTATCAAATAATTTTCCCAGTTTATGTGTTTTTATTTCTTTAAAAGGTATTTATCTTTAAAAATTCGCACGAAGTTCTAAAAATACTGATTTAGTTCAAATACTACTGATTTAGTTCAAATTAAGGTTAGGTTATAAATCATTAACTAATAAATAATTCAATGCAAAAATGAATATCAAGGTCTGATAGCATTAATATCATGTCTCATATTTAAAACAGTATTATCATTACTTTTCTCTCTTCTTTTACATATCTGATATTAAAAAAAAAGAACAAAGTTAAAAATAAAATGGAAATATTGTATCTGTAATTTTTTGCATATAAGAACAGGCAATAAACATTATTTTGTCCATAGCTCCAGTTGCACCAAGTACTGTCGAATTAATACGTGTCAACTCTACATCTATATCACTGAATCTATCTTCATGGAATGATGGAGGATGTCCCATTACATCTGTTGTAGTGGAATATAAGCTGAAGAAAGAACCATCTTGGATTCTAGTTTCAAATAATGTTAAGATTGAGAAGTCTGAGTTTCTAGTTCTGGATTTAAATCCCGAAACGTGGTACACCCTGCGTGTCACAGCACATAATAGTGCTGGTTCTACAGTTGCTAACTATGATTTCATAACACTTACACATACAGGAGGTATGTAAACTGTTTCTGCTGTAATATAAACAAAAAATACATATTATTGCATTTATCAAACTTCTATCTCGTAAGTAATTATATAAAGCAGGGTAGTAAGTAACTAATTTTTGATCCTTTAGTTTGTAAATTTTTTGTGTTGTATTAAAACAAAAGTCTGCATATGTCAATGCTACATCCAGTTCCATATGTATCTAAGACATAACATCTTTTCTCATGTTATTTTTTGTGTTTAATTATTTTTTAGCCATTTTTGAACCAAAGAAGTAGTTATTTCTTAAAACATTTGTGGTATTAAAAAAGTACAGATACATGTGTAATCAGAGAAATAAATACTAAGTTTTTACAGAATTTTTATTTATTAACTAGCCCCAAAGCCCCTCAAAAATTACGGGTTTAATGGATGTGTTATGGTAATTTATATCTCTGCAGTGTCTTAACTAAATACAATTGTTATAAATTAAAGCTTACTGTAATTCCTCATTCCTTGTGCTGTAGCAAAAAGCTTCATTTGTCAATTTGGTCCAGGATGCATTTCAGCCTAACCCTAACGCCAATAATATTGCCGCTAGAAAAGCAAAGCTTCAATCACATGTGAATTAATAAATTCCATTTATCGCATGTCAGTGTCTTCATCCATCGCAATATAAACTTGATCCTGAATCTTCACAGGTTCTTACACCTTCCTTTCTTTTTACCAGTGATGAAGATCGATATTTCAATGGCTGACACAGCTTACATCAGCTGAAATAATGGCACCAGTGAAAACAAAGGATGCTACAAATAGATCTTAACAAGTTACACTATGCCACATAATATTTAATTGTGGTTTAGGCCACATAGACCAAGATGAATTTGGAACTTCTTTCATTCAAACAAAAAGTTTCCGTTTCCATCCAGGTCCTGGTTGCATTTCTACCTAACCACATACTACTCTAAACAATTCTTCATTCTCGCGCATATTATACATGTACTGTATCATATTTTAGTGACAATAATGCATTGCTAATTAAATTTTGACTCTAGCATAATCACTGGGATTCATAAATGAATTGTCCTTTTCATCTGGAAATTGTTACACATCTTTGACAGATTATATTGTTCAATGTGTTGTTCGTAGAGCTGTAAAATATATATATACCTCACAAACTTCACTTAAAAAGTGTTATACATAATTCAGACAGATGTTACAATGTTTGAATAGTTGACATAGTTACATGTTGCAGAAATAATAGCCTCAGTAATATTACTCAGTGAAAGCAAAGTAGATTAAAATAAATCTTATAAACTCACATTATGCCACGTGATATTTGTAGTTCATGATTAGTGTGCAACTATTTCCATTCAACCAATTTAATACTTTCAATAGTAGGGCAGAGTTAATTTAAAAAAAAAAAAAAAAAAAAAAAAAAAAAAAAAAAAAGAGACTAAATTAGTCTGCCCTCTGCTGTAGCATCAAACGCCAGTTGTAATTGAGACCCATGCTAAGTAACAATCTAATCAAAACTTTCACTAACATTGATTTTTGAAAATTAAAACTTTTATCTAACATATCTATGGACAAAGAATTTAAGGAATACTTCTATTTATCAATAGAATAATACATAAATATAAGCATCTAATGATTGATATGGCGATCTAAATGCAATACATACTTTGTTGAGTGTTCTGTCACTTAATTTATTCACGGATGCTTAGAAATGTTATTAAATAATGGGAATAACCAAGAACAATGATATGTGACGTCATTGTGTGACATCATAGGGTGATGTCATGGCATGACAGATGACAACATACATGACAGACTTCCTTATTATATGTGTAGATTAAAGGATCATTGGGCACAGCAAAATCCCTCATCTACAAAAGTAAAATTTCACTCTCCCTTACGCCTGTTCCAGTATGTTCACATGATCAACTATTCACTCCATCCAAAACTCATCACCAATGTAAGCCATCAACACATCTAGCATCCCCTTCCCCAATCATAGAATCTATGAGTGGCTGCGTCAAATGCAGGGCATGCACAAGCTCAGTCATGTACTTCTTCTAACTTGAAAAAGGGTGTTTATCCGAAATATTGTTTTTTCAGTGTTTGTGTGTTGTTTTTTGTTGCTGCTGCCCTCCTCCATTCTGCCTTGGTGAGTGTTGGGTGTATTTTATCTGTCCTGTCTGTATAAATATTGCCTCATGGCAGTTCTTTCCTTCCATTGTTACAGAAATAAGTTTTTGTCTTACATGTTAATTTGTTTATTTTTCCAATTTCTTAAAGTGATTTCAGTTCATCTTAAGGTAATACATTAACCTCTGTAATTATCCAACCAGGAAAAAAAGGGGGATATTTATCAGTGGCGTAGCTAGGTCAACAAGGGCCCCGTTGCAAAAAATTTATTTTGGGCCCTCAGGCAAGATGGGCGACCTTTTATTTTGCTTTGTGTAGCTGGTAAGGGCCCCCTGAGCTGAGGATGGGGTCCTTGAGTTGTGCTTAGGGGCCCTAAGCAGTGGTTGGGGGCCCCCCTGAGCAGTGAGAGGGCCCTTAGTGAGGGGCTTTCCTATGTCTCAGGGGCTCCCATAGACGACTGTAGAGCAAAAAAAAAAAAAAAAAATGGTCGCCAATTTGTCATGAAGGCTCGTGGGCCTCTCATCAACTGCCCTTGGGAGGCCCCCAGAGGTGTGCTTTGGGGCCCCCAGGCCCCCAGAGGTATGCTTGGGGGCCCCCTGAGTGTAGGGGCCCCGGTGCACTGCACCGCCTAGCCCTATAGTAGCTACGCCCCTGATATTTATAGAGAAATACCATGGGATCTTGAGATATCAAATTTTTCAGATCTGACTAAAATTGTAATATGTTGTAGTAATGATTTTTCTGAATGTTATATTCTATGACAATGTATATCTTAAATTGCATGGTTTAATCATTATTAATTCCTAAAGTTTCAAATTAGATAATCGTGGTTAACTTTTGAAAATCTTAATCCCCCTGAAGTTTTAGTATTATTTTATTACCTGAAATTTTCTTTGTCCATTGGCATATGTTGCTCTATTACATTTTTTTTTTACTTTGGGAGTTATTCTTATGAAAATGAAACTACACATCAAAATCTCTCATCTACCTCCAGAATGATGTAATGTAAAAATCTTCTGGAACTAATTTTTCGGTAACTACAGCTTGGTTTGAAATGGGACAAACAATGTGTTTCTTAGAAAATCTGTCTACCTCCTAGTGTTTATCTTTCTCTCCCAAAATCATTCAATATCATTAGAACTTTGCACCTCTCCTTCCTGAGCCATCCTGACATTATTCTACAAGAAAATTACAATTTTTAAAGCTACAGTTCCACTTTTACTCCTTAAATTTTGGATTAACTGAAAAGCTAATATCATATTCTTAGTATGTGAATTTTCCTGTTGCATCTGAATATACTTCCAACCATATAGCTTAACTTTTTCTCAAAATTTACTATCTTTATTTCCCTAAAAAACCTATTTCTATTATGACTATGTGCCTATTTTTACTTATAATATGTGAGTCCATATGAACAATATGTTGTCATAAAAAATTTAAGTTATCTTTAAAACTGAACTATCTTTCTTTGATAAACAGATTTTTCCTTATCACCAACCCAAGTGGTGCAATCGGTGTAAAATTTCCGATACATCTTTAAATAAATTTTTCTTCCTATACAGATTACACATCAGAACTCTCATTAAACTTAGGAAAAAGGAAACTGCTTTAGGCAATATAATTGTAAGGAAAGGGAAAATGACTCATCACTCACCAAAGTTGAGGACAGCGACGAGAGAAGAACATATATTACGAACACACAAATAAACTCAATATTTCTGTTATTAAACCTTATTCATGATAGAGAAAATGAGTCATGAGGCTCGGGAGGTGTGCACACGCCAAGGGTTGCTACAACCCTCAGTGTGTGCACACCTCCTGAGCCTCATGACTCATTTTCTCCATCATGAATAAGGTTTAATAACAGAAATATTGAGTTTATTTGTGTGTTCGTAATATATGTTCTTCTCTCGTCGCTGCCCTCAACTTTGGTGAGTGATGAGTCATTTTCCCTTTCCTTACAATTACACAAAACTCTACTAATTTAAGCTTTTTCCACAGAATTGAATGTGGCGAAAAGGGGTAGACTAACCTTTCAGCTTTCTAAAAGAAAGCTGAAATTTGCTCTTGATTGACTGCGAGTTTTTGAAGTGCTTTATTATCAAGAAAATGGAAGTAAAAGTCATTTTCTGTGTGACTTGTATGTGATAGGCCTCCTTCTAAACAGTTTTGGCAAGGTTATAGATATTTGCCAATTTTTTGATGATATTTAAAACTATTTTTTATAATGTTACTAACATCATTCAATAAAAGCCAGCAAAATTGTTTTCAGCAACCATTGCTCCAGACTTGGCAGAACAATCCAGTTATGGAGAAAAAACTTTCTACAGTGAACTTGGAGTGATAATTCCTGCACTAGCAGCTGTTGTTATTCTTATAGCTGCTGTTGTTGGCCTCTTTATATATCTGAGGAAAGGACAGGAATTATTTTCATCCAACAAATTTGGAGGTATTAAAGTCATCATTATATGTTGTACTAGCATAAATGTTGTACACACTAATAAAGAAAAGAAACCATATATGCGTATATATGTGTGCATAATAACAATAATTAATAAATAACATTACCTACAAACATCATGATTAAGGTACTGAACATGAAGGGTAGGCAATTAATTCATGGGCCTTGCATTAGAGAGGCTGTGGGTTTCGAATTGCCAGGCATCCAGATTTGTGTTTTCAGTTGTTTTCCCAAATCACTCCAGGTGAATGCCGGGATGATTCCTTCAAACTGCCATGACCGAATTCCTTCCCATTCAATGTCCCCAGTCCCATCCCGCCTCTAATGACCTTAACCGTCAATAAGGCGTTAAGCAATAAGTAAAAAAAAAAAAAAAAAAAATACTGATTCAGATGCATATCATAAAATAGGATGAAATGAATTTATGATATGGTTAGTGAAAAAAAAGTTATACAAACTCAGATCATTACTCTATATTACAAAAATGCCATGACAGCATGTAGCAACATTAAACAAATGAGAAAAATTTGAAAACTACAGATTAATGGTAAATAACAAAGGTGGCTCGTACATGTGTAAATGCTGCTTTAATTTGTAAGATTCCATCAATAAAGTTCCTAGCCAGGAAGAAAGTGCTGATGTTGCATGAATTTGTCCTAGGTTCTCTCCTGGCCATTTCTCCTATGATGTGTTCTTATGATGTCTGAAGGAATATCTAAGAAGGGAACAGAGTTTTTCATGGGTCACAGATAGCAATTATGTAACTATGATACTTCTATACCCTTTTAAACACACTACTGCATACATCCAAACCTAATGAAAATGTTAACCAGAAGAAGGATACAACCAGAAAGCACTAAGAATCAGTATCTATATCTCAATGATTCCAAACAAATTGTCATAGTGGTAAATCCCTAACCCCTAAAAGGAAAGACTACTTGCACATTAAAAGCAACCAAGGCTCCTAAACCAATACATTGATCAGCGAGAACATTATGACTGCCAACTTACTATTGATATAAACCCTTCCAAGCGATTGCAGCATTACCTAATGAGGAATGACTGCTAGTCAGACACATAAATGGTGGATGTAGTATAAGTGAGAGTGCTCTCCATGTTTATATTGAGATAGGCACATGATTTATTCAAGTTTGACCGTGGGCACAAGCATTTCGGAAACTGCATGTCTTGTTGGGTGTTGTAAGGAGCCCAGCTGATTCTCGGGGGTGTTATCAGCTTTTAGCACCTCAACTAGCCAGGATGAAATAATTGTCTGAAAAATTATTAGGTTGACCGTGTGTTGCCTATTGGAATTGCTAACTGCTGTTAAACATGGTCGCCACCTGTTCGTTTATAACCCCCAAACAGGAAGGGTGTACTGCAAAATAAAAATCAGTTTTCGAATTTCACAAGTTCAACTATATTCTGGAAAAGTCACTGAATTACACTTATGCAGTTAGCAAGGCATCAGACTCTCTTCACACAACAGACTGCAAGTAGAGGCGCATAACCGGAACCGAGAATTCCCCCGAGAAAATTAAAGTTCAAACTCAACACATGTTATGCAGAAATATTCTAAGTCCGACGACTTTCACTGTCATGGCCGAAATTCTCACGCTGCGCGCTCGTCCCAACCGGAAGTCACCCTGTCTGAGCCGGCAATCGGTTACCGGCCGACCCGGACCTCACGCACTATCCAGACCGTGCTCCAAACGACTGACTAACGACTGACGACTGACGACTACTGACCTTTTTTTTTTCACCCCGGGTTTATAAAGGAGTGGTTCACGGTCGCTCCACTCCGGCGGGGTTCTGCCGCGGTCTAAAATATTCCCTTGAGTTTATTTTTATAACTTTCTTAAAAGGTGGTTAGTTTAAAATCTAAAGTGTTTGCGAGTTATGGGAGTTTATGTGTGGCATGTTGGATGACAAAATTTTAATTTATTCTTAACTTTTAGTTTTAATGTGAGGTCACGGCAAAATTCAAATAATCCCCTGATTGCTACATGTTCAGAAAATTTAGGGATTTACAAGCGGCATAAGTTATAACCATGAAACTATAATCCAAGTGTTGTCCCGGATTTTAACCGCTCAAAAGTGTAAATTTTATTTAAATCGGTTAGGAATTGATGAAGTTATCACTAAAAACAGAAATTTCACACCTTCGCCATTGGATTGCGTATATATTTCTATGTGTAAATCTGAAGGTCTGTGATTTATCAAACCGGAAAAATTATTAAAATGTAGCCTGTATCAAATTACGTGTTTTGCAAGCTGTCCCATCTTCGTGGGTGTGATATTTTAGGCACAATAAAATATTCTATTTAGACCATGTGGTCTGTTGTCGTGTGAATTTTGAAAATTCTCTAACATCTGTTCTATTGCGTTAAATGACGTGAAATTTAAGTATGTGAAACTAGAAGAGTTGGTCTTTAAGGAAAACTACTTTTGAAACCGGAATCAAAGTAGGCATTTGTGTCAAAAAATGGCAAAGTTGAGTGACCTATTTTATGTGTTTGAATACTCCTTTAAGCTATTGAAACGGTTGAAAACTACTAGATTTTGATGACTTTAATTCTCTTTCGGACTGCTCTAATTTATGTGTTACTTTATATCGTGTGACAGTGTTTAAAATTAGTGTAAGGGCATCTGTAAGTTGCTCAGTGGCTGACGAGTTGTTTTGAAAATGGATTAACATACACTCCTGGAAATTGAAATAAGATCACATTGACGCCGGTGTGTAATACCCACCATACTTGCTCCGGACACTACGAGAGGGCTGTACAAGCAATGATCAAATGCACGGCACAGCGGACACACCAGGAACTTCAGTGTTGGCCGTCGAAGGGCGCTAGCTGCGCAGCGGTTGGGCACCGCCGCAGTCAGTGTCAGCCAGTTTTCCGTGGCATACGGAGCTCCATCTCAGACTTTAACACTGGTAGCATGCCGCGACAGCGTGTACGTGAACCAGATGTGCAGTTGACGGACTTTGAGCGAGGGCGTATAGTGGGCATGCGGGAGGCCGGGTGGACGTACCGCCGAATTGCTCAACATGTGGGGCGCGAGGTCTCCACAGTACATCGATGTTGTCGCCAGTGGTCGGCGGAAGGTGCACGTGCCCGTCGACCTGGGTCCGGACAGCAGCGACGCACGGACGCACGCCAAGACCGTCGCATCCTACGCAGTGCGGTAGGGAACCGCACCGCCACTTCCCGGCAAATTAGGGACACTGTTGCTCCTGGGGTATCAGAGAGGACCATTCGCAACCGTCTCCATGAAGCTGGGCTACGGTCCCGCGCACCGTTAGGTCGTCTTCCGCTCACGCCCCAACATCGTGCAGCCCGCCTCCAGTGGTGTCGCGACAGGCGTGTATGAAGGGACGAATGGAGACGTGTCGTCTTCAGTGACGAGAGTCGCTTCTGCCTTGGAGCCAATGATGGTCGTATGCGTGTTTGGCGCCGTGCAGGTGAGCGCCACAATCAGGACTGCATATGACCGAGGCACACAGGGCCAACACCCGGCATCATGGTGTGGGGAGTGATCTCCTACACTGGCCGTACAGCTCTGGTGATCGTCGAGGGGACACTGAACAGTGCACGGTACATTCAAACCGTCATCAAACCCATCGTTCTACCATTCCTAGACCGGCAAGGGAACATGCTGTTCCAACAGGACAATGCACGTCTACATGTATCCTGTGCCACCCAACGTGCTCTAGAACGTGTAAGTCAACTATCCTGGCCAGCGAGATCTCCGGATCTGTCCCCCATTGAGCATGTTTGGGACTGGGTGAAACGTTGTCTCACGCGGTCTGCACGTCCAGCACGAACGCTGGTCCAGCTGAGGCGCCAGGTGGAAATGGCTTGGTATGCCGTTCCACAGGACTACATCCAGCACCTCTACGATCGTCTCCATGGGAGAATTGCAGCCTGCATTGCTGCGAAAGGAGGATATAAACGGTACTAGTGCCGACATTGTGCATGCTCTGTTGCCTGTGTCTATGTGCCTATGGTTCTGTCTGTGTGATCATGTGTTGTATCTGACCCCAGGAATGTGTATATAAAGTTTCCCATTCCTGGGACAATGAATTCACGGTGTTCTTATTTCAATTTCCAGGAGTGTACATCAGGTTAGTGGAATGTTATCTAATTATTACAGAAAATTAATTACGGGTCTTTATTAACTATTACATGTTTTTACCGCTTCCAAAAAGGTTCGGAAATATGAAAATTACCGCCGGAATGTTTTACTGTTTACGTCTATATCCCAGTTTTTTAGATTTAGTGATATCTTATCTTTCATCGGTTGTTAACTATTTAAAACTTATTAAATATAAAAGGGGCGATCATTTAATGCAATTTAGTCTACTTTTTAAACTCTGAAACTTTTTAAATGAACTACAATCTGTTATGGAAAGCGCTTATGTTCAGGAGTTAACAAACTTTACAAACTGCTTTAAATCTCACTGAAACTACAATTTATCACCAAGTTACAGTTATTGGAGGTCTAGGCCTGGCTTTTATTAGCTTCTCACAGTCTTTACTGCATTAAAATCTATTCAGGAATACCGAAACTTTTCTATGGTGGAATTTGTTGGTGAAGATTTGTTTTTAAATGAAATTACTTATTCCCCATTGGAATAACATTTTATTATTATTATATAAAGCTTGTTTAGGGACTATATTAACTGTCATTTATTATTTACTTTATAGAAATCTGTTCAGCATATCTTACTGGCTTATGTTATGATCTATTTGTGAAAGCTTATTTTTGGTTAAATAACCTATTTCCTGCTGGAATAACCTTGATTTACTGTCATCTATGGTTTATTTAAGTACTCTGCTATCTGTTATTTATCTCTCGCTGCTTTAAGACAGTTTATTTAGTTGTTTTTAAAATCGGTATCGGTATGGTGAACTGAGCTTCCCTTTCCCTAACCTCTTCGATAGAAGGTGCTTACAGTGTTCACGGCATGCTGTGGTAAGTGTCTTCAAAAAGTGATGAAACCAAGATGAAACCGCATCCAAACATCGAGGGGTTGGGCAGCCACCCCTCATTACAGATGTCGGACTTCGTAGGCTAGGCAGACTGCTTAAACCGGACAGATGGTGAACTGTGGTGTGACTAATATCAGACTCTAATGCTGGGCAGAGCACAAGTGTGTCTGAATATAAAGTGCACCAACCACTCCTAACAATGGTCCTCCGCATCCAACGAACCATGCATGTGAAATTGTTAACACCACATCGGCCACTACAACTGAAATGGGCATGTTAACATCATCACTGGACATTGGTGCAGTGGCAGAGGATTGCATGGTCTCATGAATACCGACATCATCTTTACTATGCCAATGGGAGGGTGTGAATCCGTCTTATTAAAGGGAAACAGCTTCCTGACACCTGTACTGTGGGACAGAGACAAGCTGGAAGTGGCTCAATTATGCCCTGCGGAACATTCATGTGGGCATCCATGGGTCCAATGGAGCTTGTACATGGCACCATGATGGCCAATAAGTATCATGCACTGGCTGCAGACCACGTACATCACTTCATGATAACCATGTTTCCCAAAAGCAGTGGAATTTTTCAGTAAGATAATGCACCATGTCACAAGGTCTATAGTGTGATGGAATGGTCTGAGGAATAAAGTGGTGATTTGCTGGCCCTCCCAACTCAGCATATCTGAACCCAATCAAACACATCTGGGATGTGATTGAATGTGGCCTCAGAGGTCATCGTCCTCCTCTCGGGAATTTACGGGAATTAGATGACTTGTGTGTGCAAATGTGGTGCCAACTCCCTCCAGCAACTTACCAAGGCCTTATTGCTTCCATGCCAAGACATGTCGCTGTTGTTATCCATCCCAAAAGTGGACATACTGGCTATTAGGTAAATGGTCATAATGTTCTGGCTGATCAGTGTATTCTTTCTTGTTATTCTCACTAACGAACAAAAAATTCTCTTCATAACAAAATATGTTATCTTCTATTGACTGTGTTCCATGTGTTCAAGTTACTTTCAAAGATTACATTTAGTCTCACTTGCCAACCACTATCATTTAGGACCATCCTACACAAGCATTGATGCCACATTGCTCACTTTTATGATTTAGAAAGTATTATCTGTTACTCACTAAACTGTTCCCACTCTGCTGTAAGTGATGTTAAGAAATCAGTACTGTCACAAGTGTCTGGTGGAAAATTATGCAGGCATCTACCAATGGCTAACTAATATAACTTTAACAGGACTGTAATTTTTAATCTTGAAACCTACAGAGCAGTTTTACTGAGGCCACTGGTCCAGTCAATTAACCAAAAAAAAAAAAATCATTAAGGGAAAAAGACTACCTACATACACCTTTACCAACTGCTCGCAAGCCATAATATAGATTTCTTCAACTTCGGTATAAACCATACAAGGCTACTTTTAACCCTTTTCTATCCACTATCAATGGCGGTTCTAGTCTTATGAGAAAAACATTTTCTTAGAATCTCTATTGAATGTAGCAGCCTATTGCCAGTATGTATTTTGGTACGTGAAGGACTAATGCCATCAAATTAAAAATAAAAATTGTAACACAATGAACAAATGCAGTGGAGCAGTACTCATAATTCTAGTAGTCTCCCAAACAGTTGAAATTATTTTTCAAAACTTGTGACTTCACAAGCAGGAATACCGCAATGACAACAAACAGATGAGAATGATCTATGGCAATTTTGTTTTTCAAGTGCACACTTTTCTTTATTGAAATATAATATGGTAACACACTCTTGAGAAGTGATAGTGAAATATTGAAAAATTAATAACAATGTAAGTGATTAAGAAATGGGTGGTAATGAGGGAGGCAATGCTCTGTTACTTCCTCATTGCACATAATATTCTTCTGTTGACATATACCTTATCAGTAAAAATTCAACATTCACTGTTTTTTTTTAATGGTACTTTGATAATAGTATGAAACTGATATTTTTACACTCTTTGATTACTGATTTTATGAACTGGCTTATGTCCGTAAGAACTGCATCATGATCACTTATTCCCTCTGTCACCAGACACATCAAATATTTGTACTTCTATGCCAACAGAAATTCATTTTCATCATCTGTGGATACACATGAACTTGAATAGTGATCACTAACCAGTATTAATACTCCTCTGCCAGTTTCTTTTCTATCTCTATAGTATACTCTGTAAACCTCAGGAAAAGGAATTCCTTCCTTTAATCAAGACTCAGCACCTGTAACTATCTGTGATTGACATATCTCCAATAAGGTACTAGACTCTAAAACTTTATCCATTACACTCCTACAATTTAAGATAGGATAGGGAAAATAAACAGTTACCCGTCACTTACCACAGATGAAGGCAGGAGGGCGAGACACGTAAAAACACAAAAACAAAAGAATTAAACAATATTTCGACTTTTTAGTCTTCCTCATGTAGGAGGCGAGACATATGGCAGGGGGAAAGATGTGGTCACATCCGAGCCTGCCACATGAATGAAGCACAGGCGGAAAACGCGTGGTAGTGGAGGAATTGCCGGGAGGGGTGGGGGGGGGGGGGGGGGGGGGGGGGGGGGGGGGGGGTAGGCAATAGGCTTGACCAGCGATAAAAGTGAAACAAATGAATATAATGTCTGTGTAGCTTAGTTCAAAAACTTATAATTGAAAATAAAGGGAGATAGAATAATTTAAATATATATATATATATATATATATACAAAAAATAATAAAATAAATAAATAAAGAGAAAAATATATATATATATATATAAAAAAAAATAAAAAAAAAAATAAAAAAAAAATATATATATATATATAAATAACCGACTGTAAAATGAAATGAGAGATAGCAAGTGACAGGTTTAACGTAGGTTTAGGCCAGGGGTGTGTCTGGTGTCAAGGATATGTTGATAGGCTAGTTCCCATCTGCGGAGTTCTGAAGGGGTGGTGGTATTTGGAAAAACTCTAATAGCTCTGACTGTGAAACAGGTGTTGAGGTTGTTTGAATTATGGAAGTTCGCATGAATTGCCACGGGATGGTCTGGGTTGGAAGTATAAACTGTTTGCCTGTGGCCATTCATTCTGTAGGAAAGTTGTTGAGTGGTGAGACCAATGTAAGAGGCAGTGCAGTGGATGCAGGTGAGTTGGTAAATAAGGTGAGTGGTAGCACATGTGGCATGTCCAATTATAGGGAAAGATTCGCCTGTGACAGGATTAGAGTATGGCCCCGTCCTATGCTAACCTTTTCCTGGGCCGTCTGGAAAATATTTTTCTGAAGAATTCCCCCCTCAGTCCCCTCGTGTGGTTCAGATACATAGATGATATATTTATGATCTGGACCCACGGGGAGGACCACCTCCTAGACTTCCTCAACTCACTAAATGATAATCACTCCATCAATTTCACATGGTCATATTCCCACACCTGTATCACCTTCCTTGACGTAGATATCACCCTACGACAGGGGACCCTCCATACCTCAGTACACATTAAACCGACCAATTTACAACAATACCTACACTTTGACAGTTGTCACCCCTTCCACATTAAACGTTCCCTCCCATACAGCCTTGCAATCCATGGCAGACGCATCTGTTCTGATCATGAATCAATCTCCAGTTACTCCAAAAAACTATCCCAAGCCCTTGTTTCCCGCCAATACCCCCATGATCTGGTGGAAAAACAAATTTCCCGTGCCATCACCCACAACCCTCGTTGTGCACCTCCTAAAGCTGACCGTGGTCCAACACTTGTCACCCAGTTCTTTCCTGGCCTGGAATCTGTCAACCAGATACTCCGCCGTGGGCATGATTTCTTACGTTCCTTCCCTGAAATGCGTCTCCTCCTTCCCAAAATCCTACCCACTGCTCCCCGCACTTGCTTCACCAGACCGCCCAATCTGTACAACATCTTGGTCCACAAGTATTTACCTGCCGACTCCCCTAGTCCTCCACAGGGATCTTTCCCGTGTAACAGACCCCGCTGTAAAACTTGCAGCATGCACCCTGCCACCACTACTTACTCTAATCCTGTCACAGGCGAATCTTTCCCTATAATTGGACATGCCACATGTGCTACCACTCACCTTATTTACCAACTCACCTGCATCCACTGCACTGCCTCTTACATTGGTCTCACCACTCAACAACTTTCCTACAGAATGAATGGCCACAGGCAAACAGTTTATACTTCCAACCCAGACCATCCCGTGGCAATTCATGCGAACTTCCATAATTCAAACAACCTCAACACCTGTTTCACAGTCAGAGCTATTAGAGTTTTTCCAAATACCACCACCCCTTCAGAACTCCGCAGATGGGAACTAGCCTATCAACATATCCTTGACACCAGACACACCCCTGGCCTAAACCTACGTTAAACCTGTCACTTGCTATCTCTCATTTCATTTTACAGTCGGTTATTTATATATATATATATATATATATATATATATATTTTTATTTTTTTTTTTTTTTATATATATATATATATATATATTTTTCTCTTTATTTATTTATTTTATTATTTTTTGTATATATATATATATATTTTAAATTATTCTATCTCCCTTTATTTTCAATTATAAGTTTTTGAACTAAGCTACACAGACATTATATTCATTTGTTTCACTTTTATCGCTGGTCAAGCCTATTGCCTCCCCCCCCCCCCCCCACCCCTCCCGGCAATTCCTCCACTACCACGCGTTTTCCGCCTGTGCTTCATTCATGTGGCAGGCTCGGATGTGACCACATCTTTCCCCCTGCCATATGTCTCGCCTCCTACATGAGGAAGACTAAAAAGTCGAAATATTGTTTAATTCTTTTGTTTTTGTGTTTTTACGTGTCTCGCCCTCCTGCCTTCATCTGTGGTAAGTGACGGGTAACTGTTTATTTTCCCTATCCTATCTTATTTTCAGTGCCTCGCGGCAGTTTCTTTGTTTCCTTTATCCAATTGACTCCTAAATTTACTAATAAAAACCTGATTCCTGGTTCGGTTTTGTAATTTTTTATTCTCTCTGATACCCGTCCTTATACCAGCCCTGTTTTTGTATCATCATGATATTTATTTCCTGAACCCATGATATTGTTTTATAGTAAATTTACATTTATATCCTGTTTACATTGATTTCAGAACTGTTAGAATCTACTATCTCTGATCAGTCTTGTTTCATCCCAGGCTTTCAAAAACATTTTTTTTTATTAGAGGTTTAATTATAAAAGTTTATAAAGTAATAAGAAAATAGATACTTAGGAGGGAGAAAAGGAAGAGAAAGTTGTTAACTTCTCCTTCTCCTCTTACATAATATGATATTTTCCTGCCATTATTTTAAGGACCAATTGCATACTATTAATTATTTTTCATGTTTTTTTTCCCCAGAGAGACCGCTGGAAACAGGGCTTATGACAGACCTGGAAAAAAAAGCTGTAGCTCCAAACTGTGATAGTAATGAAAGTGTGACAGCAGTTAACATGAGACAAAGAGAACCTGTGTACCTTCCCACTCCAATGAGAGTCTCTCTTGGTCACCGACAAGATATTAGCCCTTATGCAACATTCAGAGTTCCTTTACAAGGTACTGGAAATTGCTCTGAATCTCAGGAAGAGTATGAGGCTCATCCATCATCCATGCATCCGCAATATAGTGAAAAAGTCAACTTTTCAGGAACAGTTAGTATTTATGTTATCACTGTCATAATGAATAGTTTTTAACGTGTATGAAAATATTAATACTTTTTTCTAGAAAAAATGGCTTTAGCATGACAGTAAATCTCAAACTATTGTGCAGTGAAATGGTTATCTGCACCTAAATTTCATTGTAAATATGGAGTAAACATGAACTTTTGCAGTGTTTAAATAAATATTTTTCTCCCTTTAATCTCTTAGTCAGTTTGATAAAAGCAACCATGGCTTTCAAACTTACAACAATATGTTAACTAATTATAAGCTCAATTGTTGCTTTCTAGCTCACTAGGCTGTTATACCTTGGGCTAATTTGCCTCATCACTAAGTGACTATGATAAAAACATCAGCAAAGCACAAAAGTAAGGTCTCCAAAGCATTTAGAGATACAAAATAAATTTATTTCTGTAATACATACATCCTTTTAAATCTCCAACAATTATCTATTTTTCTACATAACAATCATTTCAGCCAATGAATTTTTGTACATGCTGTTGCACTTTTTTTGTGCAATTCAGCAACAAAGAGGTGAAAGATGAAGTTCAAAGCTTCCTCAAAGACACGATGACCAGCTGGTATGACAGTGGCACACAAAATTGTCACAGTGTATACAAAAATATATACTGAAATGGTTATTATATAGAAAAATGTATAATTGTTCAATTTTTATAATGATGTATATACTACAAGAATATGTATATATTAAATAAAATTTATTTTGTGTCTCTAAATGCTTTTGAGACCATACTTTTTGGATTGCCCTCATATACTCAAGAGGATAAAAGATGAAGTAATCACATAATCTTATGTATTTCTGAATTTATTTGATACTTATATCCTCTTACACTTCTCCCTCAAATAATTTACCAGCTATAACCTTCAGATCGAGTCCTTGTAATCTGTTACGTCTAATTAAGTTCCTCATAGCATGTAATATCATCTACCTGTTTCACCCTCACAATTTTTCTACAATAATCTGTATGAAAATATTTAATGCTCTTCTGCTTATGGAAAAAGGTTCCACCTCTGTCCATACAATTACTGGATTAAACTATTTGAAAAATTATTTTCTAATACTAAAGTTGTTGTACAATGTTAACAGTTTTTATGTAATACTTTTTACTGGCATCTTGGAGACTGTAAAATTCTTCTATTTCTTGTAAGTTTTTCTGGACTTGTCAGATTGATGATACACTCCTTATAAGAAAATAATGTTACTTTTTTGCATTTATGCTTGAGGGATTAATGTTCTAAAGAAATTATCAATGTCATTCCCACCAGTATTGCTGCTTGCATTAAAACACCACTGCTCTTTGATCTGGGAGCAAGATTGGTTCCAGGTTCAAATACCTACCATCTGTCCTGATTGTGGTTTATGGTTCATTTTTGACTATCATCTAGTTGAATGTCGGTATGGTCCCCCATCTCTGCCTCATAAATTACACATTGCACAAACAAAAATATACTTACTAAACAGTACACATGTTTCACAAATAAATAGCAACACATTTCCATTCCTCCATCAAAATTGTGATAGGTCTAGCAAGCCAGTAGCAGATGGATCCTTGCTTTTAAAGTAAGAAAGCAGGTGGGTAAGGACTGATGAAAGACCAGCAGAAGTGGATATGTTTTAAAAATAATTATAATGAATAGAGTTATCATTATATATAAAGATGAATGTATATTTGTTTGTTCTTCAGACAAATCCACAGTTTTCATCCGATCTTGATGAAACTTTGCACACTTATCCTTTGAAACAAGGAGAAAAATACTGTCTACATTTGGTTGAAAAATTATATATATAAATAATACATGTTGTCTAATAATTTTTTTTAAATTACTGAACGGCCTTAGACTGACGACTTGAATGTCTAGGTCTCTGTATTGCCTTTCGATACAGTGGTGGGGTAGCTCAGTGGTTAAAGAGCTTGCTTACTGATGTTTGGATCGTGGTCTTCGGTTCAAATCTCCGTGGTGGCAAAGGTTTTTAAAAATTGTTTCTGATCGTAAGTGCCACGCCTGGACTGTCAGTTATTCGGATTGAATGTTAAACTGTACATATCACAAATTTAGGGGTGCAATGCAAGGAAAATCTTAGGTAGTCTTGCAATGCTGTAGATGTCCACTTTTTTACGTTATATTGATCCCTCAGGGGTGATTTGCAGTCAGTGTGAGTGTGATCTGCAGTAAACTATATATATAAAGATGAATGTACATTTGTTTGTTTGTTATTCCTACAAATCCACAGTTTTCATCAAATCTTGATGAAACTTTGCACACTTATCCTTTGAAACAAGGAGAAAAATACTGTCTATATTTGGTTGAAAAATTATCTGTATAAATAATACATGTTGTCTTATAATTATGAAAAATTACTTATAGGCGATAGACAGACGCATTGGATATGGAAGTCTCTGTACTGTTTTTCCGCATAGCGGTCAGTTAGCTCAGTGTTTAAAGCGCTGACTTACTAATGTTTTGGTTGTGATCTACAGTTCAAATCTCCGTGGAGGCTAAGATTTTTAAAAATTGTTTTTGATCGTAAGAGTCACGCCGGGGCCGTCGGTTATTCGGATTGAATGTTAAACTGTACATATCACAAAGTTAGGGGTGCAATATGAGGAAAATCGCAGGTAGTCTTGCAATGCTGTAGGTATACACTTTTTTACGTTATATTGACCCCTCAGGGGAGATTTGCAGTCAATGTGTGTGTGTCCTGCAGTAATAATACTAAAAATGTGGAAGTAAGTCTCTGTCTTTTGTTACGTTTTGACAACTAAATGCCTATACCAATATTGACAGAATTGGACATGGAAATGTGTAGTGAGGGCACAGGACATTTTTTTTTTTAGCTATGATTAACAGTGGTAGTCACGAAATTATGGGCTCGGATCCTTCATTCAAAAGGCCATGGCCGAATTCCTTCCCATTCCTTGCCCCCCATACTTTTCAGTCTCTAAAGACCTTGCTGTTAAGAGATGTTAAGCAGAAAACAAAAACTAAATTTTGAGAACTTATCAAATGGTGACAGAGAGACGAATGTGTGTGGTAGTCTATAATGTTATGTCGCTTGCTCAAGCTATGCTTCTCAAACATTATTTTAGTGTATAATTTGTTAAAAAAATTTGTTTACATTTAAAACGTTTTATTTAGTATAGATGTTGATTTTCTCTGTCATTTTACCTTGTGTCTGCTTAAATGTTTTTTGGCACCAGTTTATTGTGCCTTCTTTTTTGACATGTCTTGCAGGCATAAACTGGATTAAGATGTAGCTCTAGCAGAGCACGAGCAGTTAAAGTTATTAGAACTCAAGAATCGGATGCTCATGCTGAAGAAAAGTCCAAACTGAAATAAATCTGCGCTTAGTTAACACCCCCTCCCCTTTTTCCCCTCATCCCCTCACATTCATTTGTTTTTCTGTTTTTAAATATGTTGGAAATTGATTCTCTTCAAGAGACAGGTTCGATGGTAGAATGATATAGTGATGGCTTTCCGGTCATATTATGCCGACTTGGTGTTGTTTGGGACCAATCCTTCACTACCAACATCTTTCTATATTGAATTTTGGCAAAGAAATTCTTAATTCATGCATACGAAGCCGCGGGTATCAACTAGTACACATATAAAAGAAAATAATGATGTTCATATGGAAATATAATAATGTTCATTGTCTTTTATATTTACAGATCTTTATTTTACTCTACTTTTATTTATTTCTAATTTATTTCCAAATAACACAATAGAAAATTTTCTTTGTCTCAAAATATAAGGCATTTAATAATTATTCTTTCTACAAGATTCCTCCACAAACTCTTCTGCGCACTTGCTACTCTAGGAATGCGTATGTTCTCTGTATTTTGGTTAGCTAAACTTTTAATATTTACAATACAAAATTTCAAATAGTCTACATTTTTTATGCATGGCCTTCCAAATGTGCAAGCTCTATTTCAACAAAATGGACTATTTCTTACCTAAAAAATCATTTTTCAGTACTAATTTAACAGTCAGGTATAAAAGACTAACTTGCTGAAGTCACAACTCTCAGAAATGAGTTAAAGGCCTAATGATTATGTTGAAGATATTCATTTACTAGAGGCTGAGGCAATTTTACTTCATAAATGAGAAATTCATATCCTTTTTTTTTGCATTTTCTATATTTAGTTTACTACTAGCTTTGCCCAGCATGCGTTGCACTGCCTCTTTTTCTTTCTTAAGTGAATACTCATATACATAAGACACATTTTTATGTACAAGATAAATGAAAGCCAATGATTTTTTTATATTATCTTGACCTGTATGTATTGTGGAATGACAGATGTCTGGATGCCTTATTTCATGCATGTGAATTTTATTTTTATATGTTCGCAGGTAGCAAGAACTTAATTGTTTTGAATGTTATTGAAAATGAAATGCATTATTTGATCAAAATACATAACATCTGTAATAAATCTAAAATTACGATAACAAGGCTATTTAATTTCTCAGCTCAATTAAACATTTCACAAGGGTGATTGAAGCTACTTTAATAACAATGGCAATTAAATATTACACCCTTTCCAATAATTGAGAATTAAACAAATAACAAAGGCATGGCATTGATTTTACAAACAAAAATTCATTGAAATTGTTTGCTATGGCTAAATTCATTACTGTTCTAAAGATTGAGATTCCTATCTGCAAGTTGCCTTGCCCAAGTTATTATATGGGTGAGAAAGCTTGTTTGAATCTTAGTGCATAGTTCAAAGTATTTGGTGTTGTGTTACCATATGAAATCACACTGTACATTGCACCCACATAGTTTTCCATCAAAAAACCTAAGTTCAGCTCATGAAACACTGATAAATTGCCAACTGATCAGCAATGTGTCCCCTTTGCCACCACTAAATCAGTCCCAATTGTGATCCTTGCCACTTGCCTACAAACATCAGGAGATCTTAATCTCCCACCAACAAATGTCGGTTGTTTCAATGATGTCTCGATGTTCTCCCTTTGATCTTCCAATACATCCAAACAAGAAAAATAATTTAAACAAAAAACTTGAAATTAAATTTTTTACCTTTGGAGGGCCATGATCATTCTTCTCCCATTAAAGACTAATTTATCTCTTTTCTCTCTCACTTGTTCTCATTGGCTGTGAGCTTTCCCTCCATGATCACATTTCATAGAATTACAAATATTGAATTTATCTGTCTAACACATTGTTTGTCCTTGTCTTGGGTGTTTGTATGGGAAAAAATTTATCTTGCGCATATGTAGTATTTAGGCATGTCTCGATTTCCTGCTATCACTTGTGTCTTGTTTCTGTAAATTCACAGAATTTTGAAAATGTCATTAATACGGAATTATCCATGGTGGATGTTGGAGGCACATAAATATTCCACCTCAGGGCAATGACTCTTTTGAAGGTTTCACTGACTGACAGTTGATGAGGATCAGTCTCCTGAGCTGTTGTTAGCAGAATAGTACCATTTCGGGTTCTCGGAAACTAGGGTGTTTGACTCTGTGGGCCAACAGTGTCACTGGCAATTCATGTAGGCACAAGTAATAACTGTTTGACTTATTGCACTGCTCATCCTGTATCCATACTAATAAAATAATGTAAGATTATTGTAACTTTATGTAATATTACAGTATGAATATAACAGAATCTTTCAATTTTATTTTCACCCACTTTCAGTTGTCAGAGTTGTTTGAAATTTTACATATGTATTAAGCACTGGCAAAAATATAATAATTTCATAGCAACTTTCTGTTATTCTCATTACCTTGACGGTAACAATAGAAAATGTTTGAATGTGATGAAATTTTCAATTGAATTTTAACTCCATTCCAGATGTCCAAATTATTTGAAAGTTTGCACATGTATTGAGAACATATGACAACATAATAATTTCATATCCTGATATTCTCATTACTTTGGCAGTAATAATAGAAAGGTAGTTGAATGTAACAAATTCTTGTAACTGAATTTTAATTCACTTCCTATTTTCACATGGGATCAAAGTGAACATATCTATCTATCTGCATAGACAGCGTAGTCATGCATGTTATGGAGAATACAACTAACGATAATTTTAGAATGGCTTTTTCTCAGAAATGGTAAATCTTAGAGAAAAAGTATATATAGTAATATTGACATTACTAATAAGTGTATGTACTGTTCCACATCCCCGAGATTATTCTCACATGGGATCAAAGTGAACATATCTATCTATCTATGATGTCCAAATTGTTTGATATTTTGCACATATATTGAGGAACGATAGAATCAATGACAATGCAATAATTTCCGAGCTACATCTTGATGTTCTCGTAACTTTGGCAGTAACAATAGAAAAGTTGATGAACGTAATGGAATCTTTCATAACAATTTTAACTCACTTCCAGATGTCCAAATTGTTTGATATTTTGCACCTGCATTGAGAACTGGTGAGAAAGTTTGATAGCTATGTATTGATATTCTAATTACTTTGGCAGTAACAATAGACAAATCATTGAATGCAAAGGAATCTTGCATTATTTTGAATATTCACCCACTTCCTTACGTCCAAGTGGTTTTAAATTTTGCACACATATTAACAACCAATGACAATACAATAATTTCAAAGCTATGCCCTGATATTCTCATTACTTTGTCAGTGACAATACAAAAGTTGTCTAATGTAATGGAATTTTGCAACTGAATCTTAACCAACTTCTAGATATCCCAATAACTTGAAATTTTGCATGCATATTAAAAACCAATGAAAATTCAATAATTTCAAATCTATTTCCTTAAATTCCCATTACTTCGACAGTAATAACAGAAAAAAATGGTTGTAATTCCACTTTTGTGTGGTGACAGCTGAACCTGTCAGTAAGGATTGCAATCCCGCAGCGTTTTCAATCCCGCGGGATCCGCGCGGGATTTTCGCCAATCCCTCGGGATTTTCGCAAACAGTTTTTTAACACTTATATTTAAAACATAGTTACTTAAAACTTTAATAAATTAAATAATAATTAAATTAATAAATCAGTTTTAATGTTAAATGATAAAAATTAATAGTTAACAATATTTTAATTGGCAAAATTATATTAAAACTTTTTAGCATGTCTTAAGTACATTTCGAGGTTTTACATTTTTGTTTTTTAATCTAAACCAATTTTTAAATAAATAATAAAAATTGAAAATATTCAGTGTTAGGTCATATTATGTGCCTTACAATACATCACATGAATTTAAAAACATGGTTTGCTTAGTGGCCAAGTTAACAGATTTTTAAAAAAATTTCTAAATAAATGTTCCATAACACCGAGAGAAAGCATTCCATTTCACAAAGTGAATATACTCTGTAAAGTGTAGACTTGGCTCAGAACAAGATCTCATAACTTTTTGTCACTGCACAAGCACGAGACTTGGCTTTTTTTTTCCAAAAATTATTTTTGTGGGATTCATTATTATATCTCCTGATTCCTTGATTGATCTTACAGTTGATTCAATGTTATTTAAGGAAACTACTCACCAACACTTAAACTGTCAAGTATTTCAATTTTACATATGTGGAGTAACAATGTTTTAAGAGTGGAAATTATTACTTTTTAGTAAGAAAGGAGACTTTCTCGGCGAATGATTGCAGTTAAGTTTTCATAGGTTGTATGTTTCTTGCTCAGTCATGTTGAAACGGCTAAACCAGTTTTTGCTATTATGTCTCGACTAAAAATGAACTTTTCATTTTATAGTAAATACATTCTGTAAACACAAAATCATTTCTAATAGCTAAAGAATAAACTGTATGTGATAACAAGGAAACATAGCATTCATTGACATTTTAAAAGCATTAAGAGTTGAGAACTGACATCTGAGAATCTTGAAATACTTTTAGAAAATGTTTCAACTGATGCTGCCAATTAATTCTCAGTAGAAAAAGAATTAAAAATCTAGCCGAAAAATGATCAAGTGGACAAGTATAATCAGAAAGATCTAGAGTATTTTCAGAGAAAAGGCACTATAATGTATACTATAAAGACACAAGACCAACTTATTTATAATCTGTGTGACAAAATTGTAGACTCTGTTATACTTGATGATGTCAATAAGAAAGGAAAATTTCCTAAGGTACTGAAAATTTTTGTGGGAGCTAAAGTAATGCTAAGATCAGATATTGACATCTCAAAACGTCTAATAAATGGCAATATTGATATTATCACTGAAATTATCTGGCTACAGTCCTGAAGTTATTAAGTGTTTGATACGGTCATTCCATCACTCCATGTCGACTTCAGCCCAGATGGTGAACATATTATTAAACCAATAGCGATATAGTTTCTGGCAAAATACAGCTATGGTACTGCTGAAAGGTGAATGTTGCCGCTAATCCTGAGTTGGGCAGCTACTGCACACAAAATGCAAGGCTGCATTGTAGATTATGTGGTTATTTATGTGGGATCACATCTCTTTTTTGCTAGACAGGCTACAAATCACTTGAGCGTCTCCAGATACATGAATGTGGTTGCTCCAAGCTAACAGGAACAGTGGACTTGTTAGATGAAATAGCTAGATTACTTGATTAGATTTCTCGAACATTAATGAAGTGATTTTAATTTCATTGTTAGCAATGTGAGGCAAATGTTAAAATAATACTACGGTAATAAAAAATTAAAAACCACTCAGAGAAAAGGAAGTGTGAACTAAAAATTAGAAATAAAATTATAGTTTTAAAAAAAAAATATTCGTTTTTATAGCATGTGAACTTAAAGGTTAAAAATAATCTTTAAATATAAAATTTATTCAAAAAGTTGTAACGAATTGAGGGACATCCCAGCACTGTTGTACAAAATTTCTATACTTAAAGATTATTTTTAAACTTTTAGTTCACATTGTTACAAAAGTGTGTGTTTTAGTTTTTTAATATGTATTTAATTAAAGTTTAAAAATTTTATTCTCCAGCTTTGGGATATGCAATATTTTTGGTCTTTCATTTCTACAAAAGCAGTGTACCTAGTAATGCTTGGTTAGTGGTTCCTACTGACAGAAAGTTGCTTGTATAAATTAGATTCATGAGGAATGAAGGGCAAAAGTGGATGCAGTTTAGTAAACTAAAAATAAAGATTATTCTTCACTTATTTTAAAGTATATGTGCACAAAATTCCTTCAAGTTCAAATAAAAACTATTGATTTTATAATTTAAAGTTTGAATTTCTTGGTTAGCAGCAGTCTGATAAGAATTGGTCGACACTGTTTGTCGGGAAATGTTAAGGGCTCTAAGAATATCAGAAATATCACTATCCAATTTCACTTATTTCCTTACCGTTTTTGAGATATTTGTAAAAAACTGAATAGTACCAAGGCTAAATTTTGCTTAAGGGAGAGTGGTGCATTTTTGAAACCAAAAGTACATAGTATTTTTCTTTTTGTTAAAAAAAAATATGTGTGCAAATTTCCATTGCAATTGCATTCAAACTGTGGGTTTGCAAAAAGAACATTGGCTAAAATTAATGGTGTGGTGCAAAGGGGAAGAAGGATTTGTTTTTCCAAATCAAATATTGAAGTATTTTTCTCTTCGTTTTAATGTAAAAAACTAACTTAGTCCACAATCCGAAGGTTGGATGAATCTTAACCGAGGGGGCATAGCAAGCTGCTGATCATTTACAGCTCTTAAAGATTCCTCCTTCCACCTGAAATTAAACTGGGAACCAAGATAATGTTGAAAGTAAGATAGTTAACCACTGAGCTACCAGACCACAATGTTTTCAAGCAGATGTGTGACAACTACTATAAAAATCAAATAAAAACTGTGGGTACATGTAAACAAAATTTGCAAAAATTAAAGGAGATGGAAAGAAGGCACTAAAGTAAGCAGTATTTTTCTATTTGTTTTAAGTTTATGTGTGCAAAGTTCCATCAAAATCAGATAAAAAGTGTTTGGAGAGCAGATGGGTCAAACGGACCAACAAACAAACTTTGATTTCATATATTAGTCTAGCAGTTATCAACAATTTTATTCATGTGGACTGTTATTATACGCAGTACTCTCTTAAAACAACATAGCCAAGGACTACATGGTCCACGCGCGATACAGCTTACTTTTTTGTGCATGAATTGTGTCCATAACAAACTGTAATTTAATTAGTATAAAACAACTTGCTGCTGCTCATAAACTAAAATCATGTCACATGTTTCGACTGACAGAAGTAACTTAACTTTACATGCTTATTAGTTAATTAATTAATTAATTTAATTTAATTGCAATGGAGCACACGCTCCGGTGGAAATTTCCCTACACACCCAACTTCCCCCTATCCTGCACCCACCTGCATTTGCCCTCTACAAATTTTAATTTTAAATTCTTTTAACGTTTTTGGTAAGTTATTCATCATACCCCTCGGTAATTCATTCCAACCCCTGACACCCTTGTGCCTGAAATCAAGTGCCAGCTTGTGGTCATGGTCATCCTTTCCCCTCCATGAACTACTTTTCATACCTACTGCAATATCTTTCCATGCCTCATCGCCAGTATACGTCCTGTACACTCCCACGACCCTCCTCACCCTCTTCCTGTCTTGCAATGAATCCCATTCCAGCTCCTTTATCATATCTGTCACTGATTGCATTCTGCGATAATTTCCAGAAACAAATCTAGCAGCCCTTCTTTGAATCTTCTCCAACTCCTGTATTTGATACTCAAAATGTGGGTCCCATACTACACTACCATATTCTAGCAATGGTCTGACCAAAGTTTTGTAATCCAATTCCTTTACTTCTCTTGTGCATCCCCTCATCACTCTCTCCGACAAGTGCAGGATTTTGAAACCTTTTCCTACCACCTGTCCAATGTGTCCTGCCCAGTTAAGCTTGTTATCAAATGTAATACCAAGTTATTTACATTTCAAGTCTTCAGCAAGCAATTCTTTTCCCACCTTATATTCATAATTAACCTTTTGTTTTTTATTTGTGTGTCTAACTAGCTGACTCTTCTTTGCATTCATCTTCATCCCAAGTTTACCAACCCAACTAGATATAGTGTCCAGCTCACCCTGCAACTGTTTACAGTCCTCTATCATTTTGATCCTTTTATACAGCATTATGTCATCTGCAAACAATCTAATTTCAGAGATCAAACAATAAACACAATTATTCATTATAATAATGAATAGCAATGGTCCCAATACGCTACCCTGCGGTGCTCCCATTTTTACTTCCACTTCCTTTGATACCACATTTCCTACCCTAACTTTTTCATTTCTACCTTTTAAAAAACACTTTCTCATCCACTCCAATAGTTTTTTACGTTATTTACTACCATTTTGTGGCTTACTATGTCAAATGCCTTTGAAAGATCTAGTGCTACACTATCAATTTGGCCACCCTTGTCCATTTCATCTGAAATATCTTGCATATATCCCACCAACTGTGATTCGCATGAATATCCTTGCCTGAACCCATGTTGCCTACTTGAAAACCATTTACCTTCCTCACATACATTTCTGATGTGGTTGCATATCAAGCTTTCCATTAATTTACCTACCACTGAAGTCAAACTGATTGGCCTGTAATTTTTGACTCTATTTCTCACCCCTCCTTTATGTACCGGTACTTCTATCGCACTTTTCCAGTCTTGTGGTAGGCAGCAAGTATCCAGACTCAATTTAAATAATATTTCAAGATAAGGTATAATGTAACATCCGGCTATATCTAAGATATCTGTAGAAATATTATCTGCACCAGCCCCCTTATGTTTTTTCAGCTTCCTAATTTCCTTCATGATTTCTTCCTGATGAATTTCAAATTTTTTAGTATCTTCATTTCTAATCGTATTTTTAAGCTCGTTCTCCGAATTAGACCTTCCCATTTCTGATTCATTGTCCCTAATACTCTCACTAAACCAGTTACTTAAAATCTCTGCCTTTTCAAATCCTCTGTAACTACGTCTCCGTCCTTATCTATAAGCGTCTCTATACCCTCCCTTCCCCTCAGTTTCCTCATATAGCCATAGAATTTTCTAGATGCATCAGTCAGTGGTCCTCCTGCACTGACAATACTCTTCATAAACCCAACTTAAGCCACTTTCTTTGCTATTATCAAGTCCTTGTTTAGTTGTTTCAAATATTCCCTACTTCCCTGCTGTCTCTTAACTCTGTTATGTTCTCTTTGTACCAACGTTTTAACCTCCTCACTTCCCTATTATAGTACACAGATTCTCTACTTCTCTTTATTTTCTGCTTTGGAATGAATTTTTCTTCTCCCTTTCTTATTATCTCCTTGAACTCTTCCCACCTTGACACTAATGTACAGTCGGGGACAGAATTCGAGAGACCCCTTGCCTTTCGATTATGCTTCCTTCTAGACACGAATACCGCATGGGACAGCATAACTGGTAGGTGGTACACTAAATTCATGATTAAATAGACCTATCATACCCAGCACTTTACTCAAGACTAAAAAAATGAGCCCGCGCAGCAAGAAACTCGCAGACGCTCAGAGGGAAAGTTCGGAGTTCTGCAGTAAAAATAATCACGAATATCACCATTTTAGTCATAATAATTATTTAAATAACCAAATTGATTAATTGTAGAGAGATGGTAACACTTTTTTCGTAATTTTGATAACCGTTGCGTATTTTTTTTTTCCTCGAATAAACAGTTAACAATTCGCTAGCAAACGCAATTATATGGCGAATACAGAAAAGAATCACTAAATTACGCATGGAAAACCAAAAAGAGAGTTTTAATGGACTTAGTTACACTTTCTAATGCTGCAGCGTTATAGAACTGTGCGTGTGACAAATACACACAAAGGTTAAGGGTAAGCAGAACGAGCATTCACGAAAGAACTCTAATGGTAAACTAAGTCACGAAATATAAATAAACTATTTCCAGAAAATTAAATGGTGCGGAATATTAACACCTTAATTTTTTTTTCATCATACCATATTTAGAAGGTAAGCTTAACTTGAACGCAGTAGCAACAGTTTTAGTAGTAATAATAATCATTAAGAACAGTAAATAAATAAAAAAATCCATCTGCAATGTGTATTAGCGGTTCCACATTTTAAATTTGGAAGATGGATGTAGTAAAACTATCATCTCTCTCTTTGTTTCTAACTAACACTGATACTTCTATAAAATTTTCTGTCAAGCTTTATTTCCTGCTGTCCAAGCCCGATGGGTTATAGGTAACACTTTTGCCTGGCATTCGGGAGGCGGCGAATTCAAACCCCGTCGGGGATCCAGTTTCAGTATCTAATCTATCCAGCTGAAATCGAGAAAAGTTCCTTCAAAAAGCGGTGGCTGAAATTCTTACCCAATCCTAGTTTCCAATACTATCAGGATTCATATCACATTGCCGCCGAAGATATGACGAAGACAAAAAAAATAAAAATAAAAAAAAATAACATGGGGGGGGGTGTGGTATCCGGCTTTCGGGAGGACGTGGGTTCGAATACCCATCTAGCCATCCAGGTAAACGTTTTAGATGGTTTCCCCAAATCACTCCAGGCAAATGCCAGGATTGTTCCTTCAAAAGGCCATGGATGAATTCCTCCCCATTACTTGTCCCCAGTCCTTTCCTGCCTCTAATGACCTCGATTAGATGTAAGGCTAGAAGCAAAACACAATTGCTCAAATAAAAATATTTACATCTCTGTGGTGTGTTTTAGACCTTTTCCTTGTTGGATTTATCTTATTCAACGGCCGAACATGGTGGCGAAGGGACTAGAGTGCTATTTCCACATGTGGAGAGTCTCTAGTTCGGTGTTTAGGGCTGGTCGACGTCGAAATCATTATAGAGAGAAAAGGACTTGGGGCATGTTTCGGGAAGGAATTCAGCCTTGGCCATATCAGAGAATCATCCCAGCACTCACGGAGTGATTTCGATTAATCATGCAATACCAAAATACCGATGGATACACGAAGATTTCAACCCCTGTCCTTCCGGATGGGATGGCTTGAGTGTTACCGGGACTCTCGGTCACTGGTGCGATTCCGGCCAGAGGCATGGGTGTTAAAGTAGGTATTGTGGTATGTCTTCTATCGTCTTTCAATTGTATGACCAAAAAGCATTTGGAAATACATAGGATACACAGGTTAAATACACAAAACGGTTTAGCTGGATGAATGGCTATCAGGAGGAATGCCATTAAAAATGTAAAGACATTTTTATTGAACCAAAAGGCAATTGGCCTCCTTCAAAAATATCTCACTGGTCCACCTCATCTCACAAAAAAATTTCCTTGTTTGGTGCCAACTAGTAACATGGCTGATTTCTAAACAATGTGTAGGATAAAAAATTTGGAAAGTAGGCGTACTATAGTCAAGCTCTTTAGTGCACACTGGAGGGGTATTTAATTTCAGTTGAGTGTATAGGATTTAATCTCTTTAACATTATGTGTGGTTATTTCATAAGAAGAAGATCTTCCTACTGGCTCAGTTCAGATGCAAAGAGGAAGTAACCGATCCGGCAAACGTTTCGAGGAAGTGTTTATTTACCATTGGCTCTGAGGAAGTGAAGAACACTTGTTCAGTAGAATTAGCTCTAATAAAATTTGTGAATATGACCATCCGTACACGAAATATGCCCATTTTCGAATTACGAGCACCTACAAATACAGTGACAGTCATTTGCCGAAAGTAACAGAAACAACTTCATATAACATAATAAAGTTACTTCATCATAATTAGAAGACCAATGAAAATGTTGAAAAATAACATTGAACTAATATGTCATTAAAAATTTCTGAAAATTACTTCTCGAGGATTTTAACTTCAGCATACCCTCATTGCGACTTGTAATGTTCTGCTTGCACTATTTGATTACAAAATTAATTAATAAATATTCCGTTATAATGGAGCTATTTAAAAGAAGAAGGAAAAAAAACTGGAAGTGCACGTGTGCACGTTATTGAAAATTGACATGCCTCCATCTGCTGATGTAAATATTTTATGACCTTCCGTGCCTTTGACCATTTAACCTGCTGACTATTGTGTCAGCCTTTGTTCAGGTAATGGGGAACTCTATTGTGAAGTCAACACAAGACGAACACAACACTCATTCAAAAGCAACCATATAAGCAGAACTCGAATCAGTGACCTTTATTATTATTAATAAATTTCTCTTGGGCTTCCAGCCGTGTTATGATGTTAAATTAGTGGGACGTTTCGAAGGCTTCATTCTCAACCAAATATCAATCATTAAGGCAGAGTTGGACGCCTTCGAAATGTCCCACAAATTTAACATGTTAACACGGCTGGAAGCCCGAGAGAAATTTATTAATAATAATAAAGGCCACTGATTCGAGTTCTTCTGCTTATATGGTTGCTTTTGAATGAGTGTAGTGTTCGTCTTGTGTTGACTTCACAATAGAGTTCCCCATTACCTGAACAAAGGCTGACACAATAGTCAGCAGGTTAAATGGTCAAAGGCACGGAAGGTCATAAAATATTTACATCAGCAGATGGAGGCATGTCAATTTTCAATAACGTGCACACGTGCACTTCCAGTTTTTTTTTCTTCTTCTTCTTTTAAATAGCTCCATTATAACGGAATATTTATTAATTAATTTTGTAATCAAATAGTGCAAGCAGAACATTACAAGTCGCAATGAGGGTATGCTGAAGTTAAAATCCTCGAGAAGTAATTTTCAGAAATTTTTAATGACCTAAACATATTAGTTCAATGTTATTTTTCAACATTTTCATTGGTCTTCTAATTATGATGAAGTAACTTTATTATGTTATATGAAGTTGTTTCTGTTACTTTCGGCAAATGACTGTCACTGTATTTGTAGGTGCTCGTAATTCGAAAATGGGCATATTTCGTGTACGGATGGTCATATTCACAAATTTTATTAGAGCTAATTCTACTGAACAAGTGTTCTTCACTTCCTCAGAGCCAATGGTAAATAAACACTTCCTCGAAACGTTTGCCGGATCGGTTACTTCCTCTTTGCATCTGAACTGAGCCAGTAGGAAGATCTTCTTCTTATGAAATAACCACACATAATGTTAAAGAGATTAAATCCTATACACTCAACTGAAATTAAATACCCCTCCAGTGTGCACTAAAGAGCTTGACTATAGTACGCCTACTTTCCAAATTTTTTATCCTACACATTGTTTAGAAATCAGCCATGTTACTAGTTGGCACCAAACAAGGAATATTTTTTTGTGAGATGAGGTGGACCAGTGAGATATTTTTGAAGGAGGCCAATTGCCTTTTGGTTCAATAAAAATGTCTTTACATTTTTAATGGCATTCCTCCTGATAGCCATTCATCCAGCTAAACCGTTTTGTGTATTTAACCTGTGTATCCTATGTATTTCCAAATGCTTTTTGGTCATACAATTGAAAGACGATAGAAGACATACCACAATACCTACTTTAACACCCATGCCTCTGGCCGGAATCGCACCAGTGACCGAGAGTCCCGGTAACACTCAAGCCATCCCATCCGGAAGGACAGGGGTTGAAATCTTCGTGTATCCATCGGTATTTTGGTATTGCATGATTAATCGAAATCACTCCGTGAGTGCTGGGATGATTCTCTGATATGGCCAAGGCTGAATTCCTTCCCGAAACATGCCCCAAGTCCTTTTCTCTCTATAATGATTTCGACGTCGACCAGCCCTAAACACCGAACTAGAGACTCTCCACATGTGGAAATAGCACTCTAGTCCCTTCGCCACCATGTTCGGCCGTTGAATAAGATAAATCCAACAAGGAAAAGGTCTAAAACACACCACAGAGATGTAAATATTTTTATTTGAGCAATTGTGTTTTGCTTCTAGCCTTACATCTAATCGAGGTCATTAGAGGCAGGAAAGGACTGGGGACAAGTAATGGGGAGGAATTCATCCATGGCCTTTTGAAGGAACAATCCTGGCATTTGCCTGGAGTGATTTGGGGAAACCATCTAAAACGTTTACCTGGATGGCTAGATGGGTATTCGAACCCACGTCCTCCCGAAAGCCGGATACCACACCCCCCCCCATGTTATTTTTTTTTATTTTTATTTTTTTTGTCTTCGTCATATCTTCGGCGGCAATGTGATATGAATCCTGATAGTATTGGAAACTAGGATTGGGTAAGAATTTCAGCCACCGCTTTTTGAAGGAACTTTTCTCGATTTCAGCTGGATAGATTAGATACTGAAACTGGATCCCCGACGGGGTTTGAATTCGCCGCCTCCCGAATGCCAGGCAAAAGTGTTACCTATAACCCATCGGGCTTGGACGGCAGGAAATAAAGCTTGACAGAAAATTTTATAGAAGTATCAGTGTTAGTTAGAAACAAAGAGAGAGATGATAGTTTTACTACATCCATCTTCCAAATTTAAAATGTGGAACCGCTAATACACATTGCAGATGGATTTATTGATTTATTTACTGTTCTTAATGATTATTATTACTACTAAAACTGTTGCTACTGCGTTCAAGTTTAGCTTACCTTCTAAATATGGTATGATGAAAATAAAATTAAGGTGTTAATATTCCGCACCATTTAATTTTCTGGAATTAGTTTATTTATATTTCGTGACTTAGTTTACCATTAGAGTTCTTTTGTGAATGCTCGTTCTGCTTACTCTTAACCTTTGAGTGCATTTGTCACACGCACAGTTCTATAACGCTGCAGCATTAGAAAGTGTAACTAAGTCAATTAAAACTCTCTTTTTGGTTTTCTGTGCGTAATTTAGCGATTCTTTTCTGTATTCGCCATATAATTGCGTTTGCTAGCGAATTGTTAACTGTTTATTCGAGGAAAAAAAAATACGCAACGGTTATCAAAATTCCAAAAAAAGTGTTACCATCTCTCTACAATTAATCAATTGGGTTATTTAAATAATTATTATGACTAAAATGGTGATATTCGTGATTATATTTTCTGCAGAACTCCGAACTTTCCCTCTGAGCGTCTGCGAGTTTCTTGCTGTGTGGGCTCATTTTTTTAGTTTTGAGTAAAGTGCTGGGTATGAGAGGCCTTTTTTATCATGAATTTAGTGTACCACCTACCAGTTATGCTGTCCCATGCGGTATTCGTGTCTAGAACGAAGCATAATCGAAAGGCGAGGGGTCTTTCGAATTCTGTCCCCGACTGTACTTGTGCCTTCCTTCCATTTGCTGAAACGTTCTCTGAAATATCTCTTCAAACTTGAAATCTGTGCCTTATTATAATTGTACATATTTCCCCCTTCAATTTTGGATGCTGGTCCACTGAATCCTCTAATATCCATCAGATTTATAGAATCTTTTAATTCCTCACATTTTTAATAACAAATCAAAGTGTAAAATACAATTTTTTTACCTGCTGACCCATGGCCTGTACATTAATTAAAACCCAATTAAAATATAGTCAGTAGTGTTTTTCCATAAATTGTGTTAACAGAAATGTTATATTAAATTTGTCAACTTTATGGCACCACATTAAAATGAAACATACAGTGTGGATCACACAGGCTGTGCATTAATCAAAACTTCATAAAAATCTGACCAGTAATTTTTGTAAAACGCTTTCAAATAAGTCTGATAATAATTTGGAATATTTCTCAATTTTCCAGCATCACAATAATAGAAACTATACTGTATTTTATCCAAAAAAATTCATAGAAATCTGAAAATCACAGCAGTTTTCACTTAAACTTATCACTTTATGATGTCACATAAAATTCAAACAATCCCTATTTTATCTGTGAGACTAGTGGTTATACATTAACCAACAATCCATCAAAATCTGCCAGTAGTTTTAGGGTGGATCATGTCAAAATAAAAATTATCCTAAATTTATCACTTTACATTAACATATCAATTTGAAATTTAGACCTACTCAATTTTTGCTGTGGTACCAAGAGCTATACATTAATCAAAATCCCATTAGCATACAACCAGTGTATTTGTGTAAATCATCTTCAACAAAAATAACCCATAATATCTCAGCAAAATGAAACACACCCTAATTTACATGCAGGATAACAGGCAGTACATTAATTTTTAATTATCATTTTTTGACAGCACATTGTAATGAAAAATACGCTATTTTACTTGCAATACCATGGACTGTTAACTAGATAAAACTGTGAGTTAGTAGTTTTTGTGTGAGTGCCACCATCAAAATTTTTATTTTATTTTTTTATGTCAGTACCTTTTATGTAACTTACTAATAGTATCACACATATTTTTTTTAGCATCTCAAATGTATAGACTTTTCCTTGTTACAATATTATTTTAAGTATTGATTATTTATTTCATTACTGCTACAGTACTTGCCTTGGCTTCCTTTGTCATTTTCAATCAAAGTTTATCTCCCAATGTTTTATTTGATGTATTCTTAATACCCTCTCTTACTGATTAATATGACAATCCAGAAACAATTTTTATCATTCTCCTTGGTTCTTATTTACACATATAAATTTTCCTGATAAATGGTACACATTTTCTTGATGAATTTTTAGTTCTGTTTCCTCTATAGATCATCAACTGTTTTCATAAACTCAGTATGTTAGTTTAATTTTTTTTTTATTTAAATTAAATTAGCAGGGAAAGTTATTGAGGAAGAGTAATAAAAGGGGACAAAGGGAATTACTGGAATAGGCAGAATTTGAACATATAAAAGACGTATTTTATTCAGGACTTATTTAAAAATTTTATTGTTTGATCTAACATTCTAAAAAAAATGTTTCCATATCAGAAAATATCACATTGTTAATAATTTTACTGACCAGATTTTCTAAAGATTAACCCTAAAAACAAGGTTGTGGGATTTTTGTTTTCTATTGCTTTGTAGTTTGAAACCTTGTGTAGTTGGTCTCACAACCGACTACTTGTAGGTATTTCTTTCAGCGTAAATGTGGCATTCTGTCATGAAAATCTAATTTTGTTTACACGTATATATTCTACTAAGTGAGATATTTTGTCTCTCTTGTTGCCTTTTTTAAATTTTTTTTTTAAATGTTCTGTCCATTATAGGGATTTAATTTTTCTTTTCTATTTTTCTGTCAGATGTAGTAATGCCTCCCAGTATATAAATTACTTTCTATGTTCCCTCCTGCATTAAATTTTTTTCCAGGGCAGATGAGTGGTGTCACATAATTTTAATATATTGTTTATTTCTTTTCACAAAATTCACTTTTATCTTCTTTTAGGGCATGTCTACCAGTGTTTCATACTTCAGGATAAATTTATAAGCATTTTGCAGGTTTTTATTTATTATCTTTATTTCCTTATTTTAGAATTATCTTTTAAAACCTATACATTTCTGTGTATTCTAATTTTTACACCAGTTTTTAACTTCTGTGTAGTCTTGAAGGTTTTATGCCACTCTTTCCCTTATGCCGCTACCTAGCATTTATTTAACTTTGTCAGTAATATTCTTTAATTTATATATATATAAAAAAATCTCAGTCATTTCTACCCAGATTTTACAGTCTGATAAATTATTCATCACAACTTGAAATGTTTCAAGTATTTCACTATTTTATCTTTTTTTTATGCTATGAATTCCAATATAGATACCATAATAATCATCAGTGCTAATACCTTATCATTGATATGATTCATGGACTGAAGTTTGTTTTCCCAGTAATTGTTTAGCAAAAATAGTGCTTTCTTGAATGCACTGGGAACCTTTATGCACATCTTGTGTGATTTTTAAACAGATTGTGAAAGAAGCAGTTAATTCATTTTTTAATATTTGTAAAAATGAACCAGCATCTTCATATCCAAGAACATATTCAAGATTTCCTGAAGCTTTCATTATCCTACTGTAATTTTATATTCATGTAAACTTCAAGTATATTTTCTT
Source organism: Vandiemenella viatica (assembly GCA_031002005.1). Lineage (NCBI taxonomy): Eukaryota > Metazoa > Arthropoda > Insecta > Orthoptera > Morabidae > Vandiemenella > Vandiemenella viatica. Next base: position 43,688 of record JARYHS010014439.1, read on the forward strand.
TGTTTATAAAGCTTTGTATCTGCAAAGCCATCATAACTTTTACAATATGGTCTTCCATCCTTTATGCTTCATTGAAGACACTTTTCTCTTGTTATTTTCATGAATGGTTAATTATTCATTTTTGTAACATTTCTATTCCATTTTTATCATCTTTTATTTAACCATTCTTTATACCAGTCAATTGAATCATCAGTTAACCAAAAACATCCCAGCAGCCAATTTGTATGAGAAGATACGGATTAATAAAGCTTCAGGATTTGAAGAATACAACTAGAAAAACATTGAAGACTGACTTGAATGTGATGTCAGTGATAGCAGTATTGATAAATGGTGAAATCATTGCAACCAAGACACTTGCAACAATGAGAAGAGCCTAGCAATAAATATGCTTAAATGGAACAATCCAGTGAGGAAGCTTGACACTTCCTTGAGATTAGAACAACAACATGAACCAGATGTTTACCAGTTAAAGTCTTTAAACCATTTGCAAGATTTAAAATAATAATAATAATTGTCTGTTCTGAAGGAAAATTACAGTATACACCAATTTTGGTACTGTAAGTTATGTGTTTCCCATTTTTATGACATGTGGTACACAATAAAGTATAAAATACAGTACAGCACAGTTACACTGTTATGTTTAATATGTGTGACTGTTTCCTCATTTCTTATTCCTTCTACAACACTGGTGCAGACTTGTTTATTTATTGATCTGTTATCCAAAAAATAAGTTATTCCAACACTCCTTATCCCTAGTTCTTTTGGATAATAAATGTTCTTATTTCTCATTACATCAAACCATGCCATTTTCGATATTTTTATTAGTATATTTATTTCTACTTCCTGTTTTGCTTTTGCCATTCCAACTACTATTTGATCAGTGTTGGTCATGGTCAGTTTGTCTGTATTGATAAATTTATTCCGTTCCTTTTCATATTTTTACACTTAGTTCTTGTAATTAGCTTGTATTACTTGTAATATCTCATAGTGATATACAGAAAACAAAAATGTTTATTGAGTAAATAATTAGTAACCTCCTGATATATTCCTGTTCTACTTCCAGCATGTTAGCAGCACAGACTCAACATATTCCAAGATTCATAAGAAGCTTCAGTATGAAAATGAAGGGGCAGACTGGATACCACTACACAACTTGTACCAAGCTCACAGATACTGATGTTTTTGTTTCAGTGTGTCCTGGACTTAAATTTCTAAGATTCAGAACACTGTTACTGTCTATAGAAATATATCAGACACTGGTATAAGCATACCACAAAATAACAGTAATTAAGTGCCTTTAATCACATTGTTATGATTCTATAGCAATGTGTATCATTATTTCTTCTCAGGAAAAAATGTTCTTAAATATGTATTACTATATTTGATGTTTATACATGACAATAACATTTGTAATAAGAACTTGTAAAATATTTGGTGAAAAGCTTGTGTTTCGCTAATTGTATTTTCCAATCAAGTAAGCATGATTATATATATTTACACTGATAATCACAAACAACTGAAAGCAAATATTTATTTTATTGAAATGAATGATATACAATATGTAATCCACTAACATATATGTTACTGTGGCTGTTGGAAGAAAGGAGAACTGTTCTAAAGATCAAATGCAATGAAACTTGAAGCAATTTTCATTTAGGGAATTAATTGTATAAAATGAAAAATGGTTATAACTATGACCTGGATTCTTAGATTCAAACCTATTTTGTTCCTGCCTTGATATTCTAGAAATTTTAATTTTCCTTTTCATCTTATGTATAAAATAATATTCATAAATTTAATAGAACTTAAAGAACCAATTTCTTTGTTGTGTTCTAAAATGACCTAATTAGATTAGCTCAAGTGGTACAGGCCGTTCCCTAGTAATCTGAAATTGGGATACACCATGGGTTTGAACCCCAGCATCAGCTGTTACAAAATTATTTTTCTGTCGTTTTCCTTTTTACCTCCAGGAAAATACCAGAACAGTACCTTATTGACAGGCCACGGCTGCTTCCATTATCTCCTTCCTTCTCTAAAATATTGTTTCCTTCTTCTACATAAAAATTTTCTTTCCTTCTTCTACATTGATCCAAGTTAAAGTCACCTGTGCCATCCCAAGTTGTAAGTATGACTACGTGAATCCTAAACTCCAGGACACTAGAAATGTAAGTGATATAGGAATGATTCCTTTCAGAGTCCGAGGGTGAAGCCAAACTTGGAAAACAAATGGATTATTTTAAAATTGGAATAACTTCTCCACAATACTGAATGATGTGTTTTAACCTCATCGTTGATGGTGACATTGAGAAAAGCCGTAACAATGCAGTGCAGCAACTTCACATTATCACAAAGTTCCACATTCAGTAAAAACAAATTGACAAGGCAAAATTTTAAACATAACTTGTAACACGTTAAATATCACAGGAACGCAAACACTCTCTCAGAAGTGAACAGTTGTATACTGTATTTGTTAAGTGGTAACACAATAATTAAGACATTGTGTACATATTTTTAGTTCCTTTATTTAAAAGGAATCACGGCTGATCAGAAATCCTCAGGAAGTAGTCTTCTGCTAGAGTGGATTGGAACTGATAAGTACTTTTCTACAGATGGAAAAATTATAAATTGTTAAAAATATGTAAAATACGTAAGGTTAATTTGTAATTTATAGGCATGTTTTTTTTTTTTTTTTGAAAATAAATTACTTTTATTTGTTTTTCATTCCTAAAGTAACTCAAAGCGTTCGCTATAGAATCTGGACTGCTTGATGAAATTTCATGACATTACTGGATGTTATATTCAGGTTGACTATTTTTATTTTTGCCTTCTTCTATATAGGTGCCTGCTGAAAACCAATCTAACACACCATAGAATCAGAATTCAGCAACTAGTTTGGCAAATATTACCAGGAGAAATGCGTCTAAACAGAAGCAGAGTTTCATTACAAGTTCATTCAATGGTGTAAAAGATTTTTTTAACCTGTGTCTAAGTGAAGCTCTCACTGCCACTAATATACCAATTGCAACGCTCCAGAATGCAGTCCTGAAAAACATTTTGGAAAAAAAAACCAGATGAACTACTTTAAGAAAGAATTACTTGCCTCAGCTGTATGAGGAAACCATTGGAGAAATACGGTTGAACATTGATGACCATTTCATCTGGTGAAGTGTAGAAGAAACAACAGATGCCTACATCAGATACATAGCCAGCGTTGATGAGGGCAAGCTTGTAAGTGAGGAAACTAGTATACCCCATCAAGGGCGTAGCTGTCAGATGGCTAGGCGGTGCAGTGACCGGGGCCAAACGCAGCTCAAGGGACACAAAAGGTCAACCATCTGGCCTGAGGGCCCAAAATATTTTTTTACACCAGGGCCCTTGTTAACCTAGCTACGCCACTGTAACCCATGTCATTATGTGCAGAGAAATTCGAACAACAAACCACTTTGCTGTGGAAATTGCTGTAAGGGATGCATTTGAGGTGAGGTGTTGTGGCCATATCCAGAACACGAGGATAAGACGCAGTTGTAGGTGACAGACAGTGCAGCTTACATAGTAAAAGCAGGGGCCCATGTCACCTGTCTATCTCATGGGCTCCACCGGGTAGCTGAAAAAATTCGGGTACAGCACCCAGTAGTTAATGAGATAATTTAATCAGTGAAGAAAGTATTTCTGAAATTGCCAAGTCGAATCGGGAAAAGTCCCATCAATACCCCTCCTTCCTGAACCTGTAGTGAGATGATGGGGAACCTTGCTCTCAGCTGCAATATATTATGCAGAAAAGTTTGAGAGCATCACGGAAGTCATGATGCACTAGATAATCGATACTCAAACCTGACTCGCAGGCGGCATGGCCCGCCAGCTTTTTCCAATTGGCCCGAAGCCTGTTAGTTATGAGCCAGACTTATTGGAAATTGTCAAAAAAAATTAACAACCACAACCATTCCATTGATACATGATTTATAGCTTTACGGGCTATGCCACATCATTTATTGGATTATCTAAGCTTTCGGCTGTTATACTCCAGCCTTCTTCAGAGATACTGTTTATGAATATGTTCATATAGCAACAGTCGCCAAGCATCGCAGAGGAAAAGGCCACTATCTTCGTTAATGTTGTTGGCATTCTTTAAGATTTCTGCTGTCTCTTTCACACATCGAGGCCACCACTGGTCTTCTATCCACAGTAGCCTCGTGTCTTGAAATTTTATTTAATGCCCGGTGTTAATAGCATGGAGAACGATGGCAGATTTGTTGCTGTTGTTAATTTGCAGTGGCGGATATGTTCTTAAGTCTCCCCGCCACTGTGCGACCTGTCTCACCACTGTATACACTGCCACATCTGCAGGGGATTTCAAACACATCTGTAAGCTGGTGTGGGTGTAATCTGTCTTTTACCCTGGATAATGACTGGCCAAGTTTGCAGTGAGCTATATACATGATTTGCACCTCCACCCGCTTAAACAGTTTCCCAATCTGGTCAGTGATGCACATATGTATGGAAGACAGGTGAATTTTCTTGGCACATTGGTATCATGAGATAAGTTGACATCTTCCATGGTTTTTTAGGTCTGAAAACCGTTCTGATAATGGCTCAGAATTTTTTTTAAGAGTCTCTACTTTGGAGAGAAGACCAGTGGTGGCCTCGACGTGTGAAAGATGCAGCAGAAATCTTAAGGAATTCCAACATCAATGAAGACAGCGGCCTTTTCCTCTACGATGCTTGGCGACTGTTGCTATGTGAACGTAAATATTAACAGTTTCTCTGAAGAAGGCTGGAGCATAACTGCCGAAAGCTTAGATAATCCTATAAACGTCACGGCATAGCCCGTAAAGCTATAAATCATGTACAAAGACGGCTGCGGAAGTCTTAAGAATCAATTCCATTGATGTTAAAACAAAGGCTTACTTTTAAATGTGGAGTTTTATTGTACTGTAGGTTACTGTGACCCATTAAGATATAGCTGTAGTGCTTATGCGGCTCAGGAAGAAAAAAGGTTGAGTACCGCTGCACTAGATGAAGTGAAGCTATTGTTATGGTAAATACTCAAAGCATTGCACTCAGTATCAGCTGTACAGGAGTTGACAAAACAAAGGCAAATTTTTACAAACTTCAGTTTTCAATCAAGAAGGAAAGAGGCATTCTACCGTTCACGGAAATGTTTCAAATCATCCAAAAGTGAGGGCCAAAGTGGGTCCTGGACCAGTTGGGTGTCTGAAGCCAAGAAGCTGGAGGCTGTTTTAGCGCACAGTCCAGATTTCAAAAGGATGGAACAAATAGGCCATGTTTTCTCTAGAGCTGGGGTGGCCAACTTTTACAACATATGTTATTTTATAATGGTCAAAGTATTAAAAAAATCCATTATTTGTGCATCCATATATTCAGAAATTAACTGTCGAAATTATGAGTATAATTATTATTGTAATATCTATGTTTACATGTAAGAATAATAGTAAACACAATAATAATAACTCATTATGTTTCAATTTTACACTCCAAAAACATTTCTATAGTGGGTCTAAATCTAATATGGGGATATATGATTTAATATTGGCCCGCAGAGTTATGATGCATTTCCAAAGTGGCCCACAAGATCATTTGGGTTGGCCACCCCTGCTCTAGAGTCTCTAGACTAATGGAACAAGAAATACTGCCTCGGAATTCTAAGAAAATCAGTGATATGAAGTTCGCACCTCTTACCTCATGCGACGTGGAGCATAGTTTTTCCAGATTCAAAATGATTTTAACGGAAGAGAGAAGAGGGTTTACTGCTGAAAATCTGTCAAAATATTTAATTTTTCAGTGTCATATTAGAAGTTTTAGATGAGTGGTTTACAGTCCACAATAAAGACACAAGACAATGTGTTTTTATTGTGGACTGTAACAATGTGGAAGTGAGTTAGGAAACAAAAAAATTACATGCAGAATATTCAAAAATCTATTTGTTAAAAATTTGCAATATAACACAGTCCATAATCTTAAATAAATTTTTGTATGGGAATAGAATGATTTATATTAAATGAGTTCCAGGTTTAGAGGGAAGGAAGGCCAAATTATGTTTCTAGGGTGACTAGTTCTGAGGAGGCGACCTTTGGTTTAAATGTTTTATTTTAGCCTGAACTGTAGACCTTTGTATGTAAAGAGTCTTTGAATTTATGTTTCACCAATGCCAGACCTCAGAATTTATTGAAATTTTTAACATATATTAAGAACTGATGACAATATAATATTTCATAGCTATATACTTGTATTCTAATTATTTTGATTGTAACAACAGAAAAATTGTTGAATGTAATGGAATCTTTTAATTCAGTTTTCACTCGTTTTCAGGCGATTAAATTGTTTGAAATTTTTCACATGTATTAATATCAATGACAATGCAATAGTTCCACAGCTACATCCTGTAATTTTCATTACTTTAACAATAAAAACAGAAAAGTGGTTGAATGTAATGGAATTTACAAATGCAATTTTCACCTACTGTCCAGATTGTTTGAGATACTCATAAGTAACGCTTGGCTGGGGATCCGATCATTACTAGTACATTTGAAATTAGTAATGCTAGTGTAACCACAGCAATTAGAAATTATGGTGACATAATAATGGCAACAGATGAAAGAAGGACCTCAAAGTTCAGATTACAAGCCAACAACAGCATACGGTGTGTCCAAATTGATTTAAAAAACTTATTACATACTATAATTATATTGGGCTTCAAAGCATCAGTAATTTTTGAGCTACGGCCACGCACATGCTCCATCTGCAATGAAACAGGATATCTAAGATCTAAGTGTACCGAACAGCGTCTATTACAACTTTAAAGACAGAAATTGCAACAGCTGTAAATTAACAGCAAATGCAACAGTCGCAGAAATGTTAGCAACAGAATGAATTATGTAGAAGCCACAGTGCAAGTCAATAGTGTAAACATACGTCGCAAAGTTTTTTTTAATGTTATTGAAATTCCACCGCATTTGCAGCCTAATTTACTGTGTCAGGTTAGGTTTTGTTTGGGGGTACTCTTTTACATTTTGTGGAAAATGGCTATGGTATTTTGACCTTATTTAAAACCCCAACTGGGTTATTCTGCAGTATTAGACTGTTAGGTTAGGATGCTTCTTGGTACTTTACATCTGTGCCATGGCTCTGGTTGTAGTCTTCCTAGGTTGTTGAGTCTGTTTTCTTTTTGTCTGTGTTCATCAATTCTGTTGTAAAAGTCTTGGGTTACTCTTCTGATTTCGCCGACAATGTTTCTTGTAGATGTTACCGCATGGATTTCTTCTGTTGGGGCATATCTTGGTAAGTTGAGTATTGTTTTTAAACATCTATTCTGTACTCGTTGCATGATTCCTAAGTTTGTTTTATGAGGTGCCCCATACTTGGCATCCATACAGTAGAGCTGCTAACATGACTGAACGGTAGACTCTTAGTTTCGTTTCCATGGTTAGGTTTCTGCTTTTCATTATGGGATACATGTTTAGAAGTATGTCTATATCATTTTTCTTTTCTCCTGTATGTGTTGGCGAACGGTCAGCCCTCTGTCAAGTATTACTCCTTGGTAGTGATGATTAACTCGCCAGGGGATTAGGCAACCTGACATTTGTAGCTGGGTCTCTAGGATGGTCGCTTTTTTGTAAAATATACAGCAGCACTCTTCTCTGGGTTGATACTAATTTTGTTGACCTAGCACCATTTTTCTATCATTTTTATAGTTCTCTGGAGTCTCTTGACATTAGCCGAATGGTCTCTTCTGGTTGTGTAAGTTACTGTATCATCAGCAAATTGAGCCAACTTCACGAACGGGTGCTGCTGGGAAATCGTTGACATAGATATTAAATAGGAGCGGAGAAATGATGGAACCAGCGCATATTGGTTGCATTGAGGATCTGTAGCCGTCAGTTGCCACAAAGAATCTTCTATTTGTCAAGTAGCTACCTATGAATTTAATAAACAGTCTGGAATGGTTGTTTGTTGTCGTAGTTTCTATAATAGTTTTGCGTGC
>JARYHS010014440.1:0-19928 GCA_031002005.1 Vandiemenella viatica
TGAAAGGGAATAAATACTCCGTCAACGACGACGAACTTTTCCTGAAGCCGAAAGTATTATCGACACGAATTACTGATTGCTGACGTCATTCACTTGCTTCACCCAGCTTATGATTTATTCTAATTACGATGGACCGCTCGCTCTGGTTGCAAGTTCCATGCGCACCCATATTTTTCCTTTCTTGTACCCGCCAACTTTTGCCCTTTAAGAATAATAACTGTAAATTCATTCAGGATTTTTGGTAAATTATTCATCATTCCCCTTGGTAATTTAATCCAATTCCTGAGTCCCTTAACTTCGAATGAGAATTTTCCCACACCCTTGTGCCTGCATTCGAGTGCCAGCTTGTGGTGATGGTCATCTTTTCCCTTCCATGCATTACTTTCAATTCTTACACCAACATTTTTCCACGCCTCATCATCAATATACGCCTTTTACACTCCCATGACCCTCTTCACCCTCCTCCTGTCTTCTAATAAATCCCATTCCAGCTCTTTTATCATATAAATTACTGATAGTGTTGTGCGATAGTTTGCAGAGACAAATGTATCAGTGACGAGGCAGCTTTCTTTCTTCATACTTGACCAAAAATTGATAACTGAGGTACTAATTTAAAGATTAAGTTTTCTGCTTTGGTAAGATCTTTAATTATTTTTTTTTAGAAACTCAACACACAAAAGGCAAAATTATGGAATAGTTCGAAGTCATTACGCTAGGCTTCGCTGGTGTCGAAAAGAATTACTCGCTTACCGATAGACAGAAGCACTATACAGGGTGTTACAAAAAGGTACGGCCAAACTTTCAGGAAACATTCCTCACACACAAACAAAGAAAATATGTTATGTGGACATGTGTCCGGAAACGCTTACTTTCCATGTTAGAGCTCATTTTAGTTTCGTTAGTATGTTAGTACGCTCTCCTGACCTCAATCCTCTTGACTTCCATTTATGGGGGCATTTGAAAGCCCTTGTCTACGCAACCCCGGTACCAAATGTAAAGACTCTTCGTGCTCGTATTGTGGACGGCTGTGATACAATACGCCATTCTCCAGGGCTGCATCAGCGCATCAGGGATTCCATGCGACGGAGGGTGGATGCATGTATCCTCGCTAACGGAGGACATTTTGAACATTTCCTGTAACAAAGGGTTTGAAGTCACGCTGGTACGTTCTGTTGCTGTGTGTTTCCATTCCATGTTTAATGTGATTTGAAGAGAAGTAATAAAATGAGCTCTAACATGGAAAGTAAGCGTTTCCGGACACATGTCCACATAACATATTTTCTTTGTTTGTGTGTGAGGAATGTTTCCTGAAAGTTTGGCCGTACCTTTTTGTAACACCCTGTATATTACAAAGATATCAGCCGCAGCTGGGCAGAAAATCGTTAATCCGTTAACAAAATTGCAAAAATTTAACTTTTAAGTTAACCTAAAGAACCGTTAACGGTCTTCTTAACCTCCGTTAAATTGAACTACCGTTAATTTTAGTCCGTTACAATGGTAGTTGTCGTGGTTTGGTATGTTTGAATTTCGCGCCATGCCACGCTAGTACTTTCGACGAGGCGGATGGTGAACGAATAGGTAATACAAAGTGCGAGCGTGACGCCTATACAATTGTTATGCTAGGCATGGCGTGTGTATGAGCAGAAAAGATAGAGTTTTCGAGCGTTTCTATTTTTCACGTTTTCAAACTGAAGCTCACTACTCGTTTCTAATTCGATCGGAGATTGATATTTTTATAATCTACCTTTTTTACTGCCAGGAAAATTTCACTTAGTAGTTGGTATTGGTTTGGTGTTCGTTAGTGAAATAAGTTAATCTGACATTCGTTACATGATTACGTCATGAAAACTGACGCTCTTAAATCCGTTAGTGAAAGCAGCATTGCTAACATCTTTTTTTATCCCCCTCTCTTCAGTCTTTCGACTGGTTTGATGCAATCCTCCATCCTTTCCTATCTTGCGCTAACCTCTTCATCTTTGCATATCCCTTACAACCCACGTTTTGGAAATGAAGGATGACGAAAGAAGTTTGTGGAAGAAGCTTACAGAAAGAAGAGACAGGCTGGTAGGTCATATTTTGAGACATGCTGGATTGGTTAATTTGTTAGTGGAGGGAACAGTTGAAAGTAAGAACTGTAGAGGAAGACAGAGATTAGAATATATGAAGCAAATGCTAAGAATAGCAACGACAATATTAAAAATCCTTGGCCACATTTATGCGATTATGTTGCACTTAAATCAAAACTGGGAGAACAGTTGATTTATGAATTCAAACGATGTTTGCCTGAACTTCTACATTCAATGCTCACGTGTCTAGTCTTAATAATCTTAAATAACATATGAAGAGGATGCATATATGCAAATATGAACAGGTCAAAGAAAAAGTAAAAACAGAGCCATCTGGTGGGAAAAAAGAAAAATAATTCAAAGCCTTTCATCTGACGTAAATATTAGCAGATTTGATTTGTTTCCATCGCCATCTGCTAATAAAAGTTCACGACAATAAAACATTTGGTATCATAGCTACCGGAACCATCGTATTCCAAACTGATGTAGACCGATGTATTGGAAACCTTTTCGTTGCCAACATGATTCTACTATAAGTTGAACAATTCGATACGTTTGAGAAGCTGGTTTAAACGTTGAACCCCAGTAAAAACTCAACTTCCAGTAAGACATTTGGTAGATGTATTATTGATTCACATCACTGTACATAGGACCTTGGTATTGCTTGCAGTAATACCTATTGCAATACATAAACATCGAACTCTTGGATTATTACCTTTTAACGATTAACTTTAACTTGCGTTAAATTTTCAAAAATGTAACGCTTTAACGATTATCGGTGCTAACTTTTTAAGTAGCGAATTAACGAATAACGAAATTAACTTTTCGGTCAACTGTGCCCACCTATGGTATTAGGTGATAGGCCAAATTTCTGCAGTTGTTGAACAATGATTTTATAAATAATTCCGTCAAAAACAACTGTTATGGTGAATTCTGTTTTTATTTGATTCCCCAGACGCGTTTAGCCCTTGTGGTGTAGGGCATCTTCAGTGGCTTTAAAGTGTTTTTACATGTGTTGTTACAATAATTATCAATAGTACAACTTGTAAGATCCCCTCTTCCTTAATTTAGGTAATTTACCTTAGCTTGTCTTGATATTTATAGTCTGCCCGTCTTCAAGTCGTAATATTAGCTGCAGAAGCCGGCAGATTATTTCAATTCACAGTTTAGAAACACCGAGCATAGTGGTGTAACGGTTAGCGTTCTGGCCTCGCATTCGAGAGGACGGCGGTTCAAATCCCCGTCCGGGCATCCAGATTTGGGTTTTCCATGGTTTCCCCAAATCACTCCAGGCGAATGCCGGGATGCTTCCTTCAAAAGGCCATGGCCGAATTCCTTCCCATTCCTTGCCCCCCTCCCCCCATCCTTTCCCGTCTCTAAAGACCTAGTTGTTATAGGAGACGTTAAGCAGTTAAAAAAAAAAGTTTAGAAACAAGTAAATAGTATATATATCGACAATGGATTCATTTAAGAAACACACGAAAGCACTTTTTTTATTTATAATCATTTGGTACAAAATACACCTCTTTACATTCCGTTTTTTATTCAACTACGTGCCAGCTAGATATTATATTCTCGTCCAAAACTCGCCATATTCCCCTCTCTCTTTGCCACTGTCCAAAGATATACATTACCATTTATTTATTTATTTATTTATTTTATTTATTTATCAATCTTGTTCCATGGATCCCTGCTGAGGAAGTACCTCTGGGATGTGAAACATGTCATTGTTGATACATATACACATAATATGAGTCATATCATAGTAGATATATATATATATACATATTTTACAAATACAAGAAATAATAATAAACATACATTTTTGCAACTGAGTTTTGCAAACGTCATAATGAGTACAATTAATTATTTTCTTCAAATTCTTGAATGGAGTAGAAGGAGTTGCCAATAAGATAATCTCTAAGTTTTTGTTTGAATACATCTTTATTATCTGAAAGCTGTTTTATACGATTAGGTAGTTTATTAAACAGATGTATCCCAGAATAATTAACTCCTCATTGTACTAATGACAGAGATGTTTGTGTTTTATGCAAGTTATTTCTGTTTCTTGTATTGAAACTGTGTACCTGTGAATTAGGTGTAAACAGGTTAAAATTTTCTATGACAAAGATCATGAGAGAATATATGTACTGAGAATACATTGTAAGAATATTGAGTTTCTTAAAGAGTTGTCTGCAAGAAGTTCTTGGTTTTACCCTACACAGAAACCTAATAGCTCTTTTCTGTGCTATGAAAACTTTTTTACTTTGTGAAGAGTTTCCCCAAAAAATTATGCCATATGACATTACTGAATGAAAATATGAGGAGTACACCTGTTTCATTAATTCTAGATCTGCTGTTAGAGAAAGTGTTCGTATTGGGAAGGTGGCACTACTTAACTTTGTCAGTAGTGTAGTGATATGATCATGCCAACAGAGTTTCTGATCTATTTTAATACCAAGAAATTTTATACTCTCTGTTTCTAAGATTGTGTTGTTTTTATAGTTTATACATATATCTGGCTGTGCATAGTTTTTTGTTTTAAACCTAATAAATGTGTTTTTTCAAAATTTAATTTTAATGAATTTGCCTTAAACCAATTTGATACTACTCTAAGTACTTCATTTACATTAAATTCTATAGCACTGTTTGGTGTTTTACGCACAGTAAGGTTAGTGTCATCTGCAAATAAAACACTCTTAACTTTGTCGGATAAATTTCCAGGAAGGTCATTGATGTATAACAGAAAGAGGAGGGGACCTAAGACAGATCCTTGTGGAATTCCATGATTTATTTTCTCCCAGACTGATGAAGCATCTTTACTTATTTTAGAATCAAAAATTGAAACTTTTTGCATTCGGCTTTCAATGTATGATTTAAACCATTTACCTGAGGTCCCAAAAATACCATAGTATCCCATTTTTTCAAAAGTAATTCATGATTTACAAAGTCAAATGCTTTTGCAAGATCACAAAATATTCCTACAGGATTCATTTTATTATTCAGTTCCTCAAATGTGTTATTTAAAAATGAATATATAGCCATTTCTATGGATGATCCTTTTTTGAACCCAAATTGTGAATTAGTGAGGATATTATAGTGTGTAACATGTTTTATTACTCTACTATACATGACTTTTTCAAAAACCTTTGAGAATGTTGAAAGTAATGAAATGGGACGATAGTTGTCTATACATGTTACTTCTCCTTTTTTAAATAATGGTTTTACAACAGCATATTTTAGTCTAACGGGAAAAACACCTTGTATTAAGGATTCATTACAAATGTGAGCAAGTACATGACTGATACAGTCTGAACATCTTTTCAGTAATTTACTTGAAATATTGTCATAGCTGGAAGAATTTTTAGGTTTTAATTGTTTAATGAGTTCATTTATTTCTGAGACTGTTACTGGTGGCAATTTCATCTCCACAAAGCTATTTGGGAAAGCAGTCTCAAGAAGCCTTAGAGCACTATGTGGGGATTGCTTTTCTATGCCTAATTTATCTACTACTGACGTAAAATGTTTGTTAAATATTTCACAAACTTCCCCTACTTCGCTATACACATATCCATTTTGTTCTATTTTTATGTCTTTAGAGTGATTTACAGTTTTTCCTGTTTCAGTCTTTATTATATTCCATGTTGTTTTCATTTTATTGTCTGAATTTTCCATTTTCGCCGATATGTACCTGTTCTTGCCCTTCCTTATTACATTTCTTAGTATTTTAGAATAAAGTTTATAGTGAACTTTCAGCGCATAGTTATCTGATTCTCTCATTTTTAAATAAAGGTCCCTCTTTGTTTTACTAGAGATTCTAATACCCTTTGTTATCCATCCCATGCCCAGTTCATTGTTTGGAGTGTTGAGAATTTTCCTTTTTTTGAAACTACCTTCAAAAAGTGTTAGAAATATATTCAGAAAGGAATCAAATTTCGCATTAACACCCTGCGCATTATATACTTCTTACCAGTTTTCATTGTTTAAGGTATCTATGAAGTGTTTTATGTTATTTTCACTAATATTTCTTTTATAAACCCAGCTTTTCTTTATCTGTTTAACAGTGTTCCTGGACTCGATATATAATAGCTGGGCATCATGATCTGAGATACCATTTATTACTGGAAGTATGCTGTAATTACTGCACTGAGAAATATCCATAAAAAAATTATCAATTGCAGTCCTGCTATTATTTTGTATTCTCGTAGGAAAATTTACAAGTGCTGTTAAGTTAAAAGACAACATCAAGGCTTCCATATCTAATCTATCATTGCTGTGATTCAGAAAGTCAACATTGAAATCTCCACATAATACTATTTGTTTGCTATTTGTAAAACTTAGTAGCAAAGACTCTAAATGAGATAAAAACTCTGAAATTACCTGAGGGGGCCCTGTAAATTGCTACCACTATCAGCTCTTCCTTATCATATTCTAGTTTAGTAACACAACATTCAAAGTGTTGTTCTATACAATACTTACTTACAACTACACTACTGCATTCAATATTATTTTTACATCTGCAGAAATGAGAGCTTAATTTATAATTTGGGATGGACAGCTGAGATATTCCTATATACTGTCCATAGATATTCTGGCACTTTACTACACGCTTATCTTTTTCTTTCTTTCATACCAATTTAACCCATTTGTATACACAACACAAGTAAGACTAATATCTAATTAATTTTTTAACAAAAATTATTCACAAAAATAATTTTAAGGGACCTTGTCACTTTAAAAACGCTTTACAAATGTATATTTAAATATGTACACGCTGTACTCACAGGTACATTGGTAATCCTCACATGGCGGTCTGGAATAGCACTTCACACACTTTCACATCAGTATTGATTGCAGTTTCATTTGAACATTAAATAACTAGATGTTTTTATGCTGCACTTGTTGCTGTAGTGAATACAAACATCTAGTGATATAATGCTCAAATGAAACTGCAATAATCAGTGCTGTGAAAGTGTGTGAAGTGCTATTCCAGACCGCCATGTGAGGATTACCAATATAGCTGTGAGTACAGTGTGTACATATGTAAATATACATGTATAAAGAGTTGTACTGTAGATAATTATTGTAACAACACACGTAAATACACTTTACAGCCACTGAAGATGCCCTACACCACAAAGGCGAAACGCGTCTGGGGAATCAAATAAAAACAGAATTCACCAAAACAGTTCTTTTTGACGGAATTATTTACAAAATTATGATATTAGTAGTCTGCTGGCTGAATGGTTAAGGTGTCTCACTGGAGAACGAAAGGTCCCCGGTTCGAATCCCTGTCTCGGCGGGGATTTTCATACGACCTTGACCCGACCTTCACCTCTGGCACAGCTTGCTGTGTAATGTGAAGTACGCCAGAACGCTTCCGTGACTCTGATTCCGAGTTAAACTGTAGGTCCCCTGTACCCGGTAGGACCACCGGGTTAGGTTAAGGTGGCTACGACAGTGGTGGAATGTACAGCCAATAGAAACCCTGTCACCAGGCCATTCTCAAGGCGAGTGAATCAAACTCACGGCCCGTTTTTAATTGTTTAGGTCTGGTGACAGTACACGTCGTTTTATAGGTGAAGGCGTCCACTTTAACCCTCAGTATAGGCTGCAGTTTTTACAACCACATTAAACTGCAGGTCCCCGATGCAGCCATCCTTTCTGTCACGCTGGCGTAGGATACATCCTATTGGTGGATCCAACCAACGCGTTTCATCCTAGCGAGCTACTGCATCTGCCTGAACCAGGGGTGGCCAACCCGCGGCCAGCAATGAATATTTTTCTGGCCCATCGAGATTCATCACACTTTTACAAAACACATTTATTTTGTAATGGCCAAAGTAGTGAAAACCATCATACATTATTTATGCATTCATATTTTCAAAATTTATTTAATTTATATTTATATTTTTTTAATATATCATTTTTAGTGTTAGTATATATTTCTTAAAATATGCGTTTAGTATCATTATTATTATATTATCTATGTTTACATGTAAGAATAATAGTAAACAAAATAATAATAGCTCATTATGTTTCAATTTTTCACTCCAAAAAACTGTCTATAGTTGGTCTAAATCTAATATGGGGATATATACTTTTATATGCGACCCTCGGAGTTATGATCCATTTCCAAAGTGGCCCGCAAGATCATTTGGGTTGGCCACCCCTGACCTAAACGAACATTTCTAGTAATCCAAACGATTGTCCCACTCCCAAGAACTCCATCTCGAATATGGCGGCGTACTTGAAAAACATTGCGTACGGAATGTAGGCGGAGAATTTCGGTGCTTCTTAATTGTGGGACAGAAACGACAAAAATGCAAAATGTACTGCTTACATAGAGAAAGAAAGAACTGCTAACATTTGGCTGAATTTGAAATATTCCACGTAATCAATTTTTTTAAACATTTGTTGTTGTTGTTGTTGTTGTTGAAGTTAAAGAAGTTTTACATAAACACGAAATATACATCATCTGAACGTCAACAATCTACTTGGCTCCGTCTAGGGCAGGGGTCCCCAAACTTTTTACCCCGTCGACCCCTTGGTACGACATTTGCCTTCTTATCGACCCCCACAAGTATTTAATAAAAACATTAAACCAATTTTGGCATTTCTGATGCTAAGCAATAAGGAGGTCTGCATAATAACTCTACGAAATAATTTATAAAATCCACCCAATAAAATTAACAGAAAAACGAGATACTTTCCACTATTATTATAATCTCAAAAAATAGGAACAAAACTATGGATAGATGGAATAAATTTGAAATAAAGACCTGCCAAAAAGAACACATGGTGGTTGTACTTTTTTAACTTGTCACATAGTGAGGTATGCACCTTCCTAAGGCACCCTTCAACTCTCAATACTGCAACTATTACGTCTTGACACATCAGTGAGCAGAAGTAATTTGTTGAAAGTTTCATCATTTACTTCACATGACTTCACAAACAGACGAGAATTGAGATGATGAGCTCTAAGTTTATTTATTGATCTGACTTTTAGTAGAACATTCCTATTATTTCCTGTACAGTTTAATTGATTCTCTTTAGTATTAATCGACCCCCTATCGACCCCTCTGTATTAATCGACCCCCGGAGATCTCTTATCGACCCCAAGGGGTCGGTATCGACCACTTTGGGGACCCCTGGTCTAGGGGGAGCGGAGGGGGGTTGGCTGGAAAGATACAAAACTACGCTGCGCTACGTGGGGAGGGGGGGGGGGGCTGATTCCAAGCCAAGCCACGTATCTTTTAATTCATACTGTCACAGTTCAAATATGGCACAAATAGTGTTGTAAAAAAAAAAAACGTTTTTTTCTGACTTGAAAAAAAAAACATGAAAAAAAAAACTTTGAAAAAAAAAAACCCTTTTTTTCAGGGACACGTTTGTTTTCACAACTACTAAATCTCAAATTTGTAAGGCATTTATCGTTTAATATGACTGTTTTAGAGTTTATACTAAGTACTTACCTTAATTTTTAAATCTAATATACATTTCTGGTTCAGTAGAAAAGAAAATTACGAAAATATTGGCAACATTGAAGTTTTCTTTTACCTACGGTGACTTCCCGAAGAGGCTAGGTTGCTCAGGAAGGAATCCCCGTTCCCCGTTGTTTGGATTGATACTCGCTATTTGAATTAGTGCTGCCAACCCTACAAATTTATCTGTAGACCTACGGATCTTTTTTTTTTTTTAAAAATAGGAATTTTAAATTTATCTACTGTTTTTTGCCTCTTTTTATTACTCATTGTGCTTTCCTTATATTCGTATACTTGTTAAACTCGCAGCGTATAGTGATACGGAGTCATTAAATTGTCAGTAATTATGAATCGTTTCCTTGCAACCGTTGGCGTAAACCAACGATTGAAAAAGAAATAAAGCTCCAATTTTGTATGATAATAAATTCAAACTTAAAAGACCGTAATAAGAAAATTATCAGCGCAGTCTTTATGCACAGTGTTTACTTTTCTCACAATTTAAAATTGCAATCTAAAAATCTTGTGCGTACAATACAGGAACAACCAGTAAAAGAAAATGTAACTATTTCTGAAGTTATGGATATAGAGGAGCCAGAAGAAGAGAACAGAAAATTCCGACACCGACCGAACTAGTGTTGGTAGTGCTGATAATAGTGAATGTGGTACTGACATAGAGGATGAATAAAATTATGTTACCTATATAGATACATTTATGAATCATTATGTAAGACATTAAAGGATTCAGTAATATATAAAACACACATGTAAAATGTAAGTTCCATAAATAAAACTATAATTTATCAAATTTATTGTTTTCGAAAAAAAAAACCTAATTTAGAAAGAAAAAAAAAACTGGGTGCTAGGTTTTTTTTCATGTTTTTTTCACAAAGCTGAAAAAAAAAAACATTTTGTGTGAGAGTGACGCTTTCTTGATGTATCCTTGTATGGCGACGGAGTCTGAGATCGCCGAAATTTCGGCTAGTCTCCCGAGACGACTACATCCAAAAGAAATACACACACACACACCATATTCCCCTGTACATACATCAATTTTTTCAAATGATCTTTATATAAACCCACAGTTTTCATCCATCCGATATTGATAGTAGTTAGCTCATGTGGTGGTGTAACGGTTAGCGTTCTGGCCTCGCATTCGGGAGGACGGCGGTTCGAATCCCCGTCCGGGCATCCACATTTGGGTTTTCCATGGTTTCCCCAAATCACTCCAGGTGAATGCTGGGATGCTTCCTTCAAAAGGCCATGGCCGAATTCCCTCCCGTTCCTTGTCCCCAGACCCATCCTGCCTCTAATCACCTCGACGTCGATAAGTAAAAAAAAAAAAGGTGGTCTGGTAGCTTAGCGCTTAAGGCGCTTAATTCTAAAAGTTTCTCTTTCCTGTCCGCGGTTCAAATGCCGTGTTGAGCAGGGATGTTTAGGAGTTGTATTTGATTAAACGAGGTACGCCGGAACGTCCTTACGTGGTTCGGATTCCACGTTAAACTGTAGGTCCCCTGTACCTGGTAGGAGGACACAGCGAAGTATTCTAATCAGGTTGAGTGGTGCTTACAAAACAACAGCAACTGATGCCCTTACCGTGGCACTGGGGGTGTGGCCTCTGGACTTGGGAGCATCATACTGGCTCAGGAAAGGGAATCTGGAACAGGTAGAGAAAATCACGGGAGCACCAGCAACAACAGCTGCAGAGGTAAACAAATTGTTATTGGAAGGATGGTAGCAAAGGTGGAATGATAGCACAACAGGAAGAAGGACTTATGATATGTTTCCAAGTGTCTGTGAAAGGCTCAAAATGTCGCATCTTCTCCCATCGCCTGGGCTAGTACATTACATAACAGGTCATGGCCCTTACAATAGTGAACTGCAAAGAAGAGGAATAGTGGACAGTGGTAGCTGTGACAGAGGAAAACGAGTGCACTCCGGAACATGTTGTATGGGAATGTGTTTCAACAGCGGAACAAAGAACCCCATATAAGCAAATGTTATAGGGCAGGCGCATTTTTGACATATTGCGTGACCAGGAATTATGTTACTTCCTTGATGAGGCTTGCAATCTGGCCTCACAAGCAGCCAAAGAAAGGTTCTTGGTACTTTAAACTGACGGAAACACTTTCAACTGACAGCGACCAGCGACCGAGCAGTGATCATTCCCGAAGCAAGACACTCCCGATGGGTCGAAGGAGGACGCCACTACTTCCAGAAGTCATCTCCTGAGGGATGTAAGTTACTGCAAAGTGGCTGTGCCCGGAGTAAAATGTTTAAAACTGTCATAAATGTACGAAGTGAGAAACAGTGACACAACAGTGAAGTGATTTGTATATGTGAATGTTTCTTTGTTTATTTATATACAGCATTAGCTCTGTGTGAACCTATGTTACTAAAATTACTAATTTACAGTTTATATCCATAAAAAAACTAACACCTATCAAATACATTCTTACACATTGTTAATTTAATTATGTAACTAAAATTTGTGAAATTTGATAAGTTTATGTGTTAAGAACTAGGTTTACATCCTGAACAACATTTAGCTATTAGTTTTTTCAAACTATAATTTTATCTTATGTACCTCTTGTAATATACTGGAAATATGGGCCCAGAGTAGAAAACTAGGTGCTGGGCTGTTATGTACAAGGATATAAAAAAATAAAATGAAAATAAAAAATTTACCTGGTAGCACTACCGTGTTAGGCTAAGCCGCCTAAGACAGGGGTGGAATGCGCAGCCAATAGAAAACCAGGTCACACGGATTTATTATTACTTAGTATAACTGTAGTTATAAGTATGACGTAAAATATTCATAGTTTTAAGTTTTCTCTTCTGTCGCCAATAATCAATGACTGTCAATTGTTTTATTATTATTATTATTTCTTGACTAGACTAACTCTTAAAGTAAAGTGTGATTTGGTGAGATATGGTCGGACTCCCCCCCCCCCCTCTGAAATGACGTGAGATTTTGACGTAGACCCCCTATCCCCCTGCTCATCGACGTCACAGTTTTTTTAGACCTATTTTTTTTTATCTCTCATGTTTCCAAGGGTGGTTATCCTCAGCATATCATCATAAGTGTTCTGTCTTAAGGCAGGATTTCAAATGGTATGGTTCTTCATGGTGTCCTCCACATGGGGAGTCACGGCATGCCCTAAAACTAGGGAAATATTGATGTGGTAGTATCCCATTCCTTTCCATATACATTGCAGCCATGTTGTGTTGGCATCTTTCTGTGAAACGTTTGATACCTAGAAACTTATTTTCCCACAATTTTTGACTCTTGCATTGCATTTTTAGTTTAAACCTACCAAAACTGATGAAGCTGGCAGTGATGAAGCTGGCACTCGATTTCATGCGCGAGGGAGTATGAAGACATACTCTCCTAGGTAACGGTGACAGGGGTTGGTATAAATCACCAACAGTAGTGATGGATAACTTACCAAAATTGCATAAACAATTTAAAATTAAAATTCGTAAAGCGAAAAAATGTAATGGGTAAAAGAATGAACATTCAAAGGGTATGGAATAATAAATAATAATTAGAAGAAGAAAGGGTAGCAACAGAACTTGAGCTCGTTCGGAATTAAATTGAAACTCAGACATATATCAATCAAGTCACGTGGTTGCATCCTGTGAGTCTAAAACTTATTTTTGGTCACGAATTCACACGTCATCAAGTATGGGGCTACTTCCAAGATTTAACCACAACTATTACTGTGCATTCCAATTATTATTACTATTTTAATTATTCGTTGCTTGGTTATTTTAGTATCTATTTATTTTCACTGAAGCATTACGTTGGTAAAACAATCTCTGCTTAAAAACACGATTTATAACTATTTTATATTGCGCTTAACTAATGCTCTGGGAACTATTTTAGATCCACGACTACATCCAACACCAATGGCGCATGCAAAGTTGGGGGGGGGTGAGGGGGGCGAGGGGGGCGAGGGGGGCTAGGGGATTCAAATTTTTTGTAGATTTACTGATTTTATAATGGCATCACTATAAAGCCTAGCCCTGCCCGACTCAAACCCCCACCAAATGAAATCCGCTCAAACCTCCCCCCCCCCCCAAAACCAAAATTCTGGATCCGCCTCTGTCCAACACACTGTGTCAGGTAAAAACCATAGAACTAATGAACATGAAATAATAATATGTTGATATACAGATGAACGGCTGCAGCGTAAGTATATAGATATTAGTTGGCAAGCCTGTAAGATAGACTGTAATATGAAGGATATCCTGACCTTTGGATGGGGCTACAAAATAAAAAGGATTGAACTCTCGCGGCTTGGGTTATTTGGGACGATACTACCGTATATAGGTCGAGCCAAGTGTTGTAAAAAACGATTTTTTTACTTGAAAAAAAAACGAAAAAAAACTGTGAAAAAAAACATGTTTTTTTCCTGGGACATGTTTTTTTTCATAACTACTAAATGTCATATTTTTAAGGAATTTATCGTTTATATATGACTGTTTTAGAGTTTTTACTAAGTACTTATCTTAATTTTTAAATCCACTATATTTTCCTGGTTCAGTAGAAAAAAAAATTACAAAAATATTGGCAATATTGACTGAAGTATTCTTTTACGAACGGGGATTTTCCGAATAGGCTAGATTGCACGAGAAGGAATCCCCGTTGTTTGGATTGATACTCCCTATTTGAACTAGTGCTGCCAGCCCTACAAATTTATCTGTAGACCTACGGATCTTTTCAAAAAATTAGGAATTTTAAATTTATCAACGGTTTTTTGCCTCTTTTTTTACTTATTGTACTTTCCTTATATTCGTATACTTGTTAAACTCGCATCATATTGTGATACTGAGTCATTAAATTGTCAGTAATTTATGAATCACTTCCTTGCAACCGTTGGCATAAACCAACTATTGAAAAGAAATAATGCTCCTTTTTTGTATGATAATACATTTAAATTCAAACTTTAAAGACCGTAATATGGAACTATCGGCACAGTCTTTATGCACAATGCGTACTTTGCTCACAATTTAAAATTGCAATCTCAAAATCTTTTGTGTACAATACAAGAACAACCAGTAAAAGAAAATGTAACTATTTCTGAAGTTATGGATCTAGAGGAGACAGAAGAAGAAACAGAAAATTCCGACACCTACCGCACTAGTGTTGGTGGTGCTGATACTAGTGAATGTGGTACTGACATAGAGGATGAATAAAAAATTATGTTACCTAAATAGATACATTTATGAATCATTATGTAAGACATAATATGATTTAGTAAGATTTAAAACACACATGTAAAATGTAACTTCCGTAAATAAAACTATAATTTATCAAATATATTGTTTTCTGAGAAAAAAAAAACAAATTTAAAAAAAAACCAGGGTGCTAGGTTTTTTTCATGTTTTTTTCACAAATCTGATTTTTTTTTTTTTTCAATTTGCTAGTCGAGCCGAAGCTTAAATTACTTTGCGCGTAAACTGACTCAGCACCTCGAAGCAATTACACAATGGTGCAACCTTTGGAAGATAAAAATAAATCCAGAAAAAGTCGGGAAATTTTATTCACAAACAGATTGAAGAAACCCAATCACAAAATTTCGCTCGACGAAGTGGACCTCCCGTGGTGCAGATCAGTAAAGTATTTAGGTCTCAAATTTGACAGCAAATTGACTTGGCTCAGCCACATCCAAAACGCAAGTAATATAAGTTCGGTTCCACTCTACCAACTGTACCCCCTCATCAAGGGGAGAAGCCTTAGGCTTAAGACTAAACTTAGGATATATACTGTAGTAATAAGACCTGTTTATTGTTTGTGTGTGTGTTTTTTTTAATGAAACAGGTATATTTCATGTTCATCGTTTCTATACTTGTATCTCTACAATTAATCTACATCTACATCTATACTCTGCAAATCACAAATACTGTGGGTGGCAGAGGGTGCTAAGCACCAATCCTAATTCTGCGCATTCCAATCCCGAACAGAACGAGGAAAGAAGGGATACATAAATGAATCAGTATGGCATCTTATTTCTCGAATCTTATCCCTCCTGTCATTGCGACCTAAATAGGTTGGCGGAAGAAGTATTTCGTTGCACTCGTAACTTAAAGATTTTCGCATATTCTCTAGCGAATTCAAACGAAAACGACGTCGTCTGTCCGCCAAACAATCCCAGCCTAACCCACGAATCAGCTCTGTCACACTTACGTAAGGACTGTAACTAGCGGTCACGAATCGAGCGGCTCTTCTCTGTACTCTCTCTAATGTGTCAATCAATCCCTTGCGATACGAATCCCAAATTCCACAACAGTATTCCAAATGCGGACGCACTAGTGTTTGTACGCAATTTCCTTTGTATGACCATTACAACTTCTCAAAATACGTCCTATGAATCGTAGTTTGGAATTAGCTTTTCCTACAACGGAAGTTATGTGCAAGTCCCATTTCATGTTGCCTTGTACTGTTACGCTTAGATACTTCAGGGAATCTACAGTGTCAACAACTGAATTGTTAACTTTGTACTCCAGAGCAAGCGGGGTCTTTTTATTACTTATGTGCATTGCCTTGCACTTTTTACAGTTAAGTGTAAGCTGCCATTCACGGCACCATTCCGAAATAACATCCAGATCGCGCTGAATTTCTAAGCAATCGTCGGAGCACCTCACTTCCCTATAAATAAGTGCATCATCAGCAAAAAATCGCATCCTGCAATTAACGTTGTCACCGAGATCGTTTATAAAAATTAAGAAAAGAAGTGGCCCTATTACACTTCCTTGAGGAACGCC
Source organism: Vandiemenella viatica (assembly GCA_031002005.1). Classification (NCBI taxonomy): domain Eukaryota; kingdom Metazoa; phylum Arthropoda; class Insecta; order Orthoptera; family Morabidae; genus Vandiemenella; species Vandiemenella viatica. The sequence continues at coordinate 16,319 of JARYHS010014440.1, forward strand.
CGAAGTAACATCTAGTTTAGAAGAGGCTTCCCCGTCTACAACGACATACTGTGACCGACCAGTTAGAAAATCGCGTATCCATTCGCAAATCTGATCAGATATACCGTACGCTCGGATCTTCGCTAAGAGTCGGTTGTGTGGTACAGAGTCAAAAGCTTTCTGAAAATCCAAGAAAATAGCATCAACTTGTGATCCCGCATCAATAACTTTCATTACATCGTGCGAAAATAGAGCCAGTTGCGTTTCACATGATCGGTTCTTCCGAAATCCGTGTTGGTATGCTGTAAGTAGCTCGTTTTCATCTAGAAACTTAATAACGTTAGAGCATATGACATGCTCCAGAATTCTACTGCAAACAGATGTTAGCGATATCGGACGATAATTCCTAGGATCTCTCCGATCTCCTTTCTTGAAAACGGGAATCACCTGCGCAATTTTCCAGTCAGAAGGTACTTTTCTTTCCTCTAAAGATTTACGAAATATATCTGACAGAAATGGTTCTATTTCTTCCGCGTATTCCGAAAATACTCTTACTGGTACACCATCGGGATCCGGCTCTTTCCCCCACTTCAGGAGCTTTAATTGCTTTATGATACCTACACTTTCAATTTGAACTGGATCCATTTCAAATTCAACACGCCGTAAAGTAAATATATTACAGCCATAAGGTCGGGGTTTTTGTCACAGTTATACTTATTTCCGTGCAGTGGTGGTAGCATGTAAATGTTTGAAACTAACATAATGTCTGTTATTTCGCGTAATAAAAATTCGTAAATGAATTTTAAATGAAATAAAATCAATGGTCAATGATTGCTGCATATATAAAAAAAAAAAAAAAAAAAAATATTCGGCAGTATGGGGATTTGAACCCGGGTTCGCAAAATGTAAAAGAAGCGACTAACCGCATACACCACGCTAAAGCTTTTAAACAATTTACTAAAATTATAATATTTAAAATATATTCACATATGTTTAAGCGTTAATTTCTCGATACCCAGGGCTCATTTTGAAGAAATAATTGAAACACAGACATATGGAGTAATTACCCTTCAACATATACTCGGGGGATCGAAATCTGTTCTGAACAGGTCTGATGGTTTCCAAGTAAGTCGTGGTGAATGCGTTGGTTTGACATGTCCCGGGGAGCGTCTGCTATAATTCTCATGAATTTATTTTGTGTGGTTTGCAGCTTCTTTTAGTTGGAGTTTGCTGCCATACTAAATAATTCCGATCCATAGAGCAGGGCAGGTCTTATTACTACAGTATATATCCTTCAACATATACTGGCGGGATCTAAATCCGTTCTGAACAGGTCTGATGGTTCCCAAGTTAGGCATCCCAAAAATCACCGACTTCATAAAAGACAAATCGACTACCTACTACCAAAAATCACAGCTTTCGCCCCACCAACTAATTCAAAACACAGGACAACGAAATGACGCCGCTCATTACAATTGCCCCATCACAACTATAACCAGAAACTATTGGGTCTGACGCAGTGCTGGATTTCCCATTAGGCTGTATAGGCTCCAGCCTAGGGGCGGCAAATTTCCTATGGTGCCCGCTTTAGTAAGCCGTCAAATTTGTGTGTGATTATAAACACAATAGATAAACGTCTACTATAAATTTTCATTTAAGTGGTGACATCTAGTAGTGAAGTCACAAACTCGGAACAATTAATAGAAGAGAAAAATACGTTTACTATCAATTTTCATTTAGTATCAATTTTCATTTAGGTAAGTAGTGACAGCGAACAATTAGCTAAATTATTAATTTAATTCTTCATTTGTTTCCTGACTTTCTATCTTGTTCAACGCAGTCTGTAGCCCGTCGTATATTTCCGAAGGAAGACTCTATAGACAGAGGTAAGTTTCTGCTGACAGACTTACATTTCATGATTTCTATAATAAAAATACTTAAGTATGATCTAAGATTTCATTAATTGAGTATCTGCATGTTGAAAGTCCCCGAGCGCTCAAAAGTTCTAATTTCATTGAAGAAATCATTGAAAAGGCAATGATTTTTGAAACTTAACTCGTCATTTCTCAGCTAATAATGAATTAAATTCTTTGAAATTTGTAAGGAACATGCATTGAACAATGCCGAAACCGGTATTCTGATTGACATTAATATAAATTATAATCGTTTAATAATTATTGATTAAATGTTTTCTGTTCTTTGCCGATAAAAAGTGTGTTACGAAGTTTTTCGTATGGAAAACTGTCAGTGAGAAAGTTGTTCCCGTGTGTTCACCAATCAAAATCCCGTAGAAAACTATAATTATGTATTATATATTTTATTTTCTTGTTTGTATTCTTGTTTCATAATAAACATTCATTTTTCTTGTTTCTATTTGATGACTGAATCTGAATACTTTCAAGTAATGAAGTCATTCTTAATCTATATCCATTCACATATACATATAATCGTTTGCTACCTAATAAAGGTAATACAAATTAGTGATTAGTATAATTATGAAGGAGAAAAGGGCGGCACAAAATGAACAGCCTACAGTAAAAAAAAGTTTAAATCCGGCCCTGGTCTGACAACAACAATAACTTAATAAAACAAAACTATGACTTCCATAAAAAGCCAGCTGACAACACCCTATTCAGAAAAAAGTCAGGGGGCTACAACGCCCTGGTGCTTTAGTTTTTACGTGGGTTTCGGCCCAACCAGACGTCTGTCTGTCTATCCCGCGTCTATACGAACTGTTTAGTGCGGTTGTGGTGAGTGCAGTCTGTTGTAGAGCAGATATTGCTTGTGTGTGTGTGTGTTGGTAAAAGCGGAGGATCGCGCATTTTCCGCTCCGCTTGCAAGCTCCTTCACTTTCATCTCGACTCGGAATGCGACCGGTTATACATTCTCAGTCACTCCGATACGTACTAGAGCCACTTAATAACAAGGCACACTTTCTATTAACGCCGTCGCTTCATCCGCAACAAGAAGGGACTTGTAACAGAACCTACTGTTCCTTCAGACAGTCTCACGTTTAATTGAGATGGACCACTTGCTGTGCTGCCAATTTCCCTACACACCCATTTTCCTCCTTTCCTTTTCCCATCTACTTTTTCCCTCTACTAATTTCAGCCCTACACTCTTTTAACGTTTTTGGGGGCATCCACAAATTACGTGAGGTGTTTTTTCCAGATTTCTGGACCCCCCCCTCCCCCCTGGTGAGATTTCGTGAGATCTGGCCGGACCCCCCCCCCCCTCTGGTGAGATCTGGTCCGTGTGAACCCCCCCTAGAAATCGCCCTGGAAACTTTTGTAGACATTTTTTTTTTTTTAGGTCACACCCTAACCGAAATACCCTTCTAAAATTGACTCTGCCGCAAATTGTAGATCTTTTTTTTTGCTCTATTGTCCCCAAATTTTTCGCAAAATCTCACGTGAGATTTCGGTAGACCCCCCCTCCCCCTTGGTGAGATCTGGTAAGATTTCGCCGGAGTCCCCCTCCCCCATTTCACCTCACGTAATTTATGGATTCCCCCTTTGGTAAATTATTCGTTATTTCTCTTGGTAACTTATTCTAATCCCTGACACCCTTTCCTAAAAAAGAGAATCTCTGTACTCCCTTGTGCCTGACATCGAATGCTAGCTTGTGGTCA